>JAQQZY010034585.1:0-11134 GCA_030068375.1 Ostorhinchus rueppellii | reverse complement strand
AGACCCCTGTGTGTGCTCACGAAGTTGACGAAGTTGAGCGGAAACACACGAGGGGTCTGCGCATTCGCCAGGCTAGAAAGTGATGCCATAGTGACATTATTTCTACTGGATAAGGTAAGATAACATTATGTCTTTATAATATTTTGAGAGTGTTCATTATTTTACGGAATTATATTGTCATTTTAACAAGTATCCAGCCATTTAGAGGATAATAGAGGATAAAGCTAACTTTAGTGGCTGTTAGCCTAACATCAGTCTGACAGTTAGCTGTTCTTACTAGACTCAGATGGCTTGGAACACATATCAAAATAACAAGTGAAAAGTCCAACTTTTAATCTCATATACTGATAAATATAACATGAAACAATAATCATATTTATTGCTTAGGTTCATTATGATGTCAAGTATTTTCTTACTTGTGAATGAGCCATGAGAAAAAGTTTAGCCTATTGATGCTGCACAGAGCTCGTGAATGTGAACCTTCGGAACAAGTATTGTGCAATCTGGCAGTTTGGAGGCGTGGCTTCAGAGGGGAGTCCACGCCCACTCCCTGACCCTGCTTCACCTCCTAATCCAATTCCCTTCACCTGTGCACACACCTGCTATTCATCTGGACATATGTATATATTCACTCCACTGCTCTATTTACTGCCAGTTCGTTTCCCTGACTCTTTCAGACACCCTGCTGTGTTACAGTCTCTGTAGTTCTTGTCTCTGTTATGTCCAGTCTCCATGATCCTGTTTCAGACCAGCGCCTGACCAGTTTACTCCATCACCTTTCTTCACCTTCACTACGTCCCTCTGATTGATCCCTTTGGATTCTGGCCTGCTTGTTCCCCAGAACCTCTACACCTCTCCAGCCTTACCCCTTCACTGTGGACATTAATAAAATACATTAAAAACTAACTTTGTTTGTGTGAGTGCACTTGGGTCCATACCACCCCCGTGATACAGTATGCGGCTGTATTTGTGGATCAACGGTGACAGAAAGTCCTTGTGTAGCTGGGATATATTTAAGATTGGGGAAGTTGGGTGTACACTTGGGGGTGCTTTATTGATATTTTTTCAGGATTAAAACAACTTTGACAGCGTTGGGGCTCAGGTGATTCCTTCTTTTTCATATAACTTCCTCAGCCTTAAAATTTTAAAATGAAAAACAAGCCAGACATGCGACTTCAACAGGGCCTCATTTGTATTTTGTCACACGATACTCTGAAAAACAATACAGGCCTCAAGACAGGCTTCATTTGGCCACGCCCCCTTGGCTTGATATCAGCCTTGGGGCTTGAGTATCAGACGTAACATCACTTCCTCCTACCCAAAATGCATCCACTCAGGCCAGGCCAACCACATTTGGTGGCAGATGTGGGTCCCAGGCCAGTAGAAGACAGTGAAGAAAATGTCAACCAGACATAAGAAACTTCAAGTAGCTATGGGTACACAAGATGCATCTCCAGATTTCCATGACCGCAGTAGGAGGTGGTCAAACCTAGGACCAAGAGAGCATAGCAGACCTGACAAACTTCTGTGTGGTCTGATGCAACAGCAAGCAGGACATGATGCTAGGACACAGCAAGAATACAAGGGAGGACAGGTGGAAGTGAATTCAACATAAGTTTACCCAGCTCCAACATGAACTGCAGCAGGACCACCAAGATCATTACCAGCTGAGGGAATTGAACATTAGTCAAGCACCTTTAAAAGAAATGCTCTTACCTGCCAGTAGCCTCAGGATGAGTGGGCTCTCCACCTAGCCCCACTGCTAACTGGTAAAACCTGTTCAGCATATGTTATGGACATTGATGATACCATGAACTAAGAAAAGGTTAAGTGTGTTGTCTTGCAGAAATTTGATATCAGTGCAGAGACTGATTGAGTGAGGTTTCACTCCAGGAGAAGAGGAGCTTGCAACAGAGCTAAAGGTCTGCCTCAGGGATTTGTATGAGAAGTGGATGACTCAGAAATAAAGACAATGGAGCAAATTGGAGACACCATCATCATGGAGCAATTCCTCAAAGTCTTGAACTTTGCACCTGGATCAAAGAACAGAATCCAAAGATTTCCAAAGATGTGGCAGAACTGGCCACAGCATTTCTTGCTGCTTGAAGTCGGTAAAAAGAATACCTCCCAGCCAAGCCTTGTTCACACACACAAATTAAACCAGTTGGTGGTAATGACTTTAGAGCCAGAAGTATAAGACAGTTCCTCCTTTTCAAATTTAACTAAATTTATGCCCAGAGATAAAGCTCTCTTGGCATGCCTTTTTCGTGGTCAGAGGGGTCATTTTAAGACGGTGCCCTAAGATGTATGTTAGCAAAAATTACGTGTTTCACTCCCCAGCTTACCAATAGAATGGTGGAAAAATAGCATCTTATAATCTAAAGGAGGAGCTCACAATCAGCTTGTTAGTTGAGGACAGACCTTGTGTAGCTCTTCTTGAATCAGGAAGTGGTCACACCCTATTTAGACAGGACAGTCTCCCTAGGGATGTTATTTTTGTGGAGGAACTGTTGTCTTTTGTATCCATGGGAATAGGGTAGAATATCCCATACATAGCTGAGGTAGTTATCCAGGTTGATAGGCAACAGTACTGGTTATCAGTAGGGGTATTGGAACGCCTTCCTCATCAGGTGGTGTTGGGCTATGATATCCCTATTCTTGCTGGGTTGATAGCTATGCAGTCTTGTGAATCCCGCTGCACCAGTGACAGTCTGCTAATGGTCACAGGGTCTAAAAGCAGGTAAGAACATGCTAGGTCAACCGCAGAATGGGAGGAATTACTGTTTGCAAGTGACAAAGTGCCTGGTGTTCAGAACAACAGACAGCTTAACCCTTCCACAACATTCCACATCACATAGACGAAGGCAGCAGAATGGGGTCAAATTGACCCTAAGGAATACCTAAGGGTTAAGGAAAGGAAAAGGAGGAGACAGAGGCAACAGGACAGAGTAAGGGAAACCAATGTAGCTGAGCACTTAAATGAAACTTTAGACCCTGGCTTTGTTGCCATTCCTAGTGACATTGTTATACTACAGAAAGAGGATTTTACACTTAGAACCTTGTTCTCGAAATGTGTGCCTGATACAACTCAGGTTGTAGATAGAGGAAAGGAGTACTTGTGGTTAAGGGAGATGGGCTGTATCACCGTTGTCATGTCTGTGCTGTTTGTCTTCTGTTTTGTGTGTGTCTCTCTCTCTCTCTCTGCTGTGAACTCTGACCTAATTCCCTGACCTGATTACCTGACTCAATTCACCTGTTCTCACCTGATCCTCATTACTCTCCCACTATATAACTCCTCTCCCAGTCTACCTCTGCCAGGTTGTATTATGCCCAGCATAGCAGTTGAGCACTTCTACGTTACCCGTCTTCTTGTGTATGTGCAGTTTCTGTCTCCGGTTCCTGATTCTCATCTCCTAAGTAAAACCCCTGCCTGTCCTGAGTACGTCTTCTGCCTGTGTCCTGGAAACCTGATCAGCCCTTCGTCCGCCCTCCGAGTACCTGCCTCAGTCCCTGGTTCTGATATGCCCTTCGTCCCTGACCAAGTCTCCTGCCTGCTCTACACTGCACACTCTGGTACCGACCTTTGGACAGTCCCTGACCAAGCCTCCAGCCTCTTCTACACTGCTCACCCCGGTAACGACCTCTGGACCGGCCCCGACCACGTCCTCGTCTCAGCCCCAGCTTACATGGTGAATCAACCCCGGACTGAATCCAGCCTCCCGCTCATCGTGCCCCTCACACTCCTGGAACCTGAATCCGGATCCCTGGATCTGGAACACATTGACTCTGCGCACCTACTGGTGATGAAGAGGATTCCTTTCAGACTCTGTGCACCAATTGGTGATGAAGATTCTGATTTGTGAAAGCCTTAAGTACTGTTCAGTAAAGACTGAACTATAGACATTGTTTGCTCTGCTTCTGGGTTCTATTCTGGTACATTACAACCGTAGCTGAATTGATGACCAGCTGGTCTCTCGTTTCTACTGGCCTCAGCAGTATCCACAGTGAAATACTGCTGGACTTGTCAGTGTCAGCTAATGTCCCCAAACAAGGAAGATAGGACCCCTTTGATTAACATGCCCACTATTGATGTACCCTTTTCCTGCATTGCCATGGACATTGTAGTCCCACTAGAGAAAAGTAGTGCAAGCCACAAGTATATACTGGTAGTCTGTGATTATGCCACAAGATATCCTAATGTGACAAATACAATCAGAACCCAAATGCAAGACCAGAAACTGGAACTAGGTTTAGTATAGTCTTTATTCACAAACAGTTCAAAGGTTTCAGTTCAGAGGTTCCAGTCCAGAATCGTCAACACTGCAAGAAGTAGTCTCACCACTGTGACATCCTGAGGAGGGAGTTTGACTTCCATGGTCAAACTGAACAGACGAGGGGCAGGCGATGGGTCGAGAACCAGGAAATCCAACACAGGCGGAGACAGAAGACATAGTTGGAGTCGAAAGGCAGGTTGGTTTACTGGAGATCAGGCAGGGAGAGGTAGTCAGGACGAAGGGCAGGCAGGTAACCATATGACAGGCAGTGAGACATGGCCAGACGGCAAAAAAGGTCAGATCCAGGTGGCAAACAAGGCAGGTCAGTAACAAGCAAGAATCAGGACTGGAATTAACAGGCAGGAGTAACTCTGGTCATGCAGAGGCACAATCTGGCAATGAATGGAGTGCAAAGGCATGAATATATACTCTCCACCTGATGAGCCAAGGCTGTGCTCATAGGTGGATGGAATCTGGCTGATTGGGAGGTGTGGTAGAGTTAGAGGGAAAGTAGCAAAAACAGACAGAGATGTGACACCCAAGGCCTTTCCCCTGGGGGAGATTAAAAGCCATCAGATTGTCAATTGCCTCATTCAGCTATTCTTTAGGGTTGGCATCCCAAAAGAGATCATTACAGACCAAGGCAAAAAATTATACATCAAGTTTGCTAAAAAAAAAAAAAAAAAAAAAAAAGAAGAAGAAGAAGAGGTTTACAGCTTTCTGGGTAATAGAGGTGTGAAGACAAGTCCCTATCATCCACAAACAGATGGTCTTGTTGACTGCTTTAAATAAAACATTCAAGTGCATGCTGAGAAAGGTTGTGAATGAGGTCTGGATCAGACTGGGACGAGTGGCTTCCATTTTTGTTGTTTGCAGAGAGAAGTTCCTCAAACATCAACTGGCTTTTCACCATTCCAGCTACTCTATGGACATCCAGTGAGGGGTCCAAAAGATGTCTTGAAGGAGGCCTGGGAGGCTCCCATGCCACAACAACAGTGCAGTGAGCACTCATATGTTCTGAAAATGAGCGATGAGCTGGACCTGTTTTTAAGACCTTGCCAATGATAATGTGTCTCAAGCACAGCAGAGATGAGAGAAGTTATAACAAGATTTCTAGGAGGTGAGTTTTCCAGTGGGGCATTAAGTGGCCCTACTGCTGCCACCATCTGCCAGTGGTCTCCTTGACAAGTGGCAGGGGCCATACATAGTCAAAAGGAAGACAGGCCCAGTTACATATGAGCTCTTTTTTGCCAGATTTCCACAAGACACATCAAGTTTTCCATGTGAACATCCTGAAAGAGTGGTGTGACCCACCAGAGCGGTCTGCAATCTTCTGGGCTTGAACAGCAGTTGACGAGGAAGAGTTACAGGAGCAGTATTTTCCATCTTCTTCTGAGACTGCAGTTTTTCCAGATGTCAGTCATCTCACTCCAGATCAATGCCAGGAACTGTAAACCCACATGACAAAAGAACTCTTCAGCTTCAAACCAGGTCGTACCCACCTCATTGAACATTATATTCGTCTGCATTCACCTGACCAGCACCCAATCTGGGACACATCTTGTTGCATCCCAGCCAGACTTGTTCCTGAACTGAAGCAGGAAGTGGAGGAGATGGTGGCTACAGGAGTCATTGAGCCATCATGCAGTGTTTGGTGTAGTCCTGTAGTATTGGTCCCAAAGAAGGAAGACCCAAAATTAAGATTTTGTGTTAACTTCTCAAAGTTGAATGCTGTGTCTGCCTTTGATTCTTATCCAATGCCAAGGGTTGATGAACTGATTGAGCACTTGGACATGCATGTTTCCTGATGACCGTTGACCTCTGAAAAGGGTACTGGCAAGTGCCCTTAACAGAATCATCAAATGACTTGACAATATTTATAGTTCCAGGTGGCCTGTTTAGGTTTAAAATTATGCTCTTTGGTATGCATGGAGCACCAGCAACATTTTAGAGGTTAGTAGATGAAATTTTGAGAGGAGCAGAGGACTATATTGCCTATATTGCCAATATTATTATCTTCAGCCAGACCTGGGAGGAGCACACGCAACATTTTGCTGACGTCTTTCAATGAATCCAAAGTGCCGGTCTGGTTATCAATGCCAAGAAGTATCACATTGCTAAACTTGAGAACCAGTACCTTGGCTATGTGATTGGAGGTGGCGGTATCCATGCTCAGGTAGGAAAGGTTTAGGCCATAATTGCCTCTCCACTATCTAACACCAAAAGGAGACAACAGTCATTTTTGGGTTAGTAGGCTGGTATTGCTGACTCTCCCCAACTTTTCATCGAGGTCTGCCATACTGACATAATCCACAAATCTAGTCCAGTAAAAGTTGAGTAGACTCAAGAAAATGAAAATGGTTTCAATGATTTGAAAAATTGCCTGTGTCAAGGACCAGTTTTGCAGTGTCCAGATTTCACACTTCCCTTTACAGTGCAGACATACTTCTGAAATGGGTCCTGCAGCTGTGTTACTGCAAGGAGAGGAGGGAAACCAGTTGTGTGTGGAGTACATCAGTCATAAACTCTTTCCAAGGGAAATGAGGCACTTAACAGTTGAAAAGGAAGCTCTGGCTATTACGTGGGCTTTAGACACCCTGAAATATTACCTTATTGGTAAAGAGTTTGTTCAGGACTCTGATCATCAGCATACTGGACGTGATTTAGGGTAAAATTAGGCATTTTTCTTCGTATACAACCAAAACAGTCCACAGTAGTTTGTAGTTTTATTGTTTCTTTTCAGACCACTTTAATTACAATATGATGAATACAATTATTGTATGTTTCTGCCCAGTGATCAAACAAAACTATGAAACCCTGCAGCTTTATCCTGCAGTAGTTTATGCAACGTGTTTTTCAGCTAATGTGTGTGTGGTATGTCGCTAAACAGAGACTATGGTGTTCTTATTAGATGATGTAAAACAGGGGAATTCCATTTCTGTATATGCACATTACTGCTTAAACACAGCTCACCATGACATGTTTTTCTGTTCTAATGTTATCTGCTCAGTTTATCACATTATGTGTCATTTACCTGGTTTTTAAGCCGTTACACTTGGGGAGTCTTATACATACCTGTGAACTCAGCCTCAGCGCAACAAAGGAGGATGAAAATACAGTGATGCTCTACTCACTAAAGTTGCTCAGACTTTCAGTTCATTCTGAGACATGACCACATTACACTATATATACAGTAATTCATGGGAAGTACTGTACAGTCATTTCATTATACTTTGTGCAGTTATTCTTTGTTGTATTGAACAGGAAAGATGTGACAATCAAATATGACAATGAAGTATGTATGAGGTAGGAACTTAATCTTGGGATTCAATCAATGGGACTTTTACAGTTCTCCATCAGTCGTGTCTAACTTCCCTAAAGTTAATCTGATTTTTATTTAACCTCATCTTCATTTTATATTAGACCTAAATATACAAGACATGATATGACAAAAAGCTGAAAATCATTGTTTTACACAAAATTCGCAAATCACTACTTGGGTTGTTTCAAGATCAGTAATGAGAGGATTCAATGAAGGTGATTTTGAGAATTTCTACATTTTTACGCCAACTATCTGAATTAAGATATTAATGGAATTGTCTTACAAAATTCAGCCTACTTACATACCACATATGAAATGTTTTTCTGTTGTTACATGTTCTGGTTTGAATTAAACTAAAAGTAATTGCACAGAACTGGTTGCTATGGAGTCACTGATTTAGACTTTTTCACAGTGTTTAAAGACACAAGATTCTTTATTGTTCAGAACTACTTTATAATGGAAGAAACCCAGATCATGTTCATTCTAGTTAATTCCCAGATGTAAAATGTCATCATGTGATTTATCATGGAAATAAAGTAAATCATTTAAAAAGAAAACTGGAAACAATTTGAAGAAATATAACAGATTAAAATAGGTTTAACTCTGTTTATCACTGTGAATCCATGTGCCTCTAAGTAGGATGTATGGCTTAAACAGTACAATAGAGTCCAGAATAACAAAATAGATTTGTCCATAAGGCTTGTTAAGTGTCACTGACCTCTTTACCATGTTTTGAACAAATGGGGTCCTGGGTAGTGAAGGGTGGGACAGGGAGGGGTGAGCGGATTAAAACCACAAATGCTAACTGTTACAATGTCAATTTCACATTAAGCTGTGATTATTACTACTCATGTGACTCTCAACATTGTGTAAAGCATCTTTTAGCAGAAATCGTGTTAGTACTCACTGATCTTCATTTGATGCATTTAATGCCAACAGGAAGCTGGAATATTTGACTTTGGTTTTGTAACTATGCTGTTAGGCCTTATGTAACTTTTCTTAATCATACAAAACATGGAAAGTTGATGTCATTATATTGATAGATTTTATATGTAAGTGTATATTTAGAACAGAACGTGGCCAGTTTGTGCTGCTTAGTGTTAGGATATCAGACATGCATAAATACATGACACTTAAGAGAGGATTAATGCAGACTTTTAGGGTCCTGCATGATTCCAGTGTGTGAGGGAGGGAAAAGGTTAAAACCAAGGCTCCATTAAAACAGGCCCGCCGACCCAATTCTGCAGTGAAGGGGGATTATAACACAGGGGGGAGTGAGAGTGTTAATATGGGCCATAAACAGTACTTGACTCAGTACCTAATGCACGAGACAACGTGGAGGAGGGGACTGAATGGAAGCAGTGGTCGTAATGGGAAGGATAAGACAGAAGTGGGGAGTTGAGTGTCCCTCCGCTGGACGTCAATGATTAAATGATCTCTTGCTGGATTACTATTCCATATTCTAAATGGGAGATTTTTTAAGCTTCATAAACAAATGCACTCATTTACGAGGGATTAACAGTAATCTCTCTATTTCTATCCTTTTCTCCCTGTGCACCTCTCACTCTCTGCTCTTCTCTCTTACTGCCTCAGTGCCTGTAAATGGCACTTTCTCACGTACTCTGTAACAACTCTACTTACTGCTACGAGTTACTGTTTAATTGCACATGCTTCTACATTTAGCAGAAAGAGACTGAAAAAGGATTTAATTCTTGAGTTCTATAATCAGCAGGCAGTGACAGAGGGTGTAAGGTAATTGCTGAATAGATTACATGCACATGCTTTCACTTTACAACCCCCTTTTTTCTCGGTTTGATGCTGTTTCTGTCCCTCATTTCAATGTGCTTTCAGAATATAGCAACTGTAGGTGACATTACTCTGACACAATTCTTTTATTTTCTTCATATTAAAAGTGTAATTGTTCAATAAGGCTCACTTAGCTGTAAAAACAGTGCAGACTGATCAGGGGAGGGGACATTACAGTGCTTAACATGCTTACCTTCATCTTATTCAGTATAAATATATACACAAGCATGCAAACACACACTTTTACATGACAGATTAGGGGTGAAGTGTGTCAGAAACCAGTAGAATTTGCAGAATAGAAAGACACTGTTCATTGTCAGCATAATGAGTGCTTTTGTCCCTGTTACAGGATTGTCTGATTGTTCCACTTAAAATTGACGCAGATGAAATTAGATTCTCCTGGTTTGTCATGTTTGTTCCAGCTCATCACAGCTCATCTTTTCCCCCCGTCACCCTGCCTCTCCCTCGGTTCCTGTCCTTCGGTGCTTGGCTGCGAGCATTTCGTCCGGCCGTTGCGCTACCTTCTGCCACCTCCTCCTTTTTGACCACTTTCTGTCCATCTGCAGCCCACAAGGCCTCTGCCTCCTCACGCTCCTACAGAACAGAAGCACACACAGAAGTGACATGACAATGTTGATCTCCAGTGAATAAATGCATCTGCTTATTGTTACCACAGCTTTGGGTTTTTGCTGCTTATATGTAAGTTTTTCTTCATGCTTTATATTTTTTATGTTATCATTTCATGTGGTTCTGTTCTATATGTTACTGTACTTAAGTAGAGTTTTCAGCTCAGTATTAATCTTCCTTTTAATTTTATTCCCTACATTTCATAGTATTTTTTCACAGCAAGCTTGTTATTTTAATTTCAAGGACATTATTCATTATTTGTATGTGCCCTATCGAGTCAGATTTGAGAATAGAATAGTTCTTTATTGTCACTGCTACAGGAATAATGAAAGTTTGTTTAGCAGCTCAGTTCTTTAACCTTAATAGATGACAAAATAAACATGAAAAGATGTTCCCCTGGTGTGTTCATTAACGCTTATCACATAGGAAACACAAAACAAGGTGAAACAGACAAAAAGAGAGAGTAGAAGGTGACACAATAATAGGACACAAAATTAAATTAACTTTGCACACAAACAGCTCACAGAAATATCTTTCTAGAGTGTGCTTTTTATATTTTTTCTGTTCACAGCCTTGACTATTTATGTTTTGAATCAGCAAAGGTGCATAAATATCCATATCTATAAATAAGAATGTGTACTTTTGCCCCTTAAGGAATCTTCCTGCTTTAAGTTAGTGAACATCAAATTCAGTAAGCATTTTCAAATGAATTTTGATTAAAGGGTCTTGACATATGCTATATTTGTAAAGCTATATGATTATTATTTCCAAAAGTGATGCCTTCTGCATTGTTTTCATGAAATTCTAATACTTAAAGTTGTCATTATTTGCTAAACCCACTTATACTAGTCTTTGATACATTTACCAAAGACTTTTTGAACCCTCCAGGTGCTGCAAAGCTATCTTTATATTCCTTCCAGCAAAAATCAAGTGGATTTCTACAACCTGTTTCAATTCCTCCTTAATTTGTTACATTTTATAGCTAGTTACATCATGACATTTGTACATATAAGGTCCAGACTGAAAATATGTTCAAACTTGGGGCCAATTACCTAAAATGTTTAGTTATTGGTTGTATTAACAAACACAAGACGATGAATGAATG
>JAQQZY010034465.1:0-11139 GCA_030068375.1 Ostorhinchus rueppellii | reverse complement strand
TACACACATCTTGCTCCATGAGTGTCTTTTTCCCCAACACCTGATGTGGACCTTGTCGCAGGCAGCGTCCGAGCCGGTACGACTCGTTCATTTATTGTACTGCTCATTCTGAGGAATAGCCTTGCCCAAGAGCCCACCTGGACCCATGCTTCACCTCAACTGGGATTCAAACTGGCAACTTTTTTCCACCCCTGTCAGGATTTGAACCGACAACCTTTTGCCCCAAAGTCAGTGGTGTAAATCCAGCTGCTAAGATCCTGCTCAGAACCCTCAGGCTCCCAGGCCTCTGGTAGAGGACCTGAGTCTGAAGGAGATACCGCCCAAGTGGGCGAGAGGTATATTTTTATATATATATATATATATATATATATATATATATGATGCAAAGGAAACATATTATTTTAATGTTTTAATGGTACTCAAAATTTTGTTGCTCTGAAATATTGTGCAGTGACAATAAAGGCCAATCTAGTCTGTGTTGACATTACATCATATTCCATCCAGTTTGTGTTACATGTAAAATCTATAAGTCATTTCAATCATTTTAATTATAAATAATACATGTGAACTATGCTGGTAGGATGAAGGTGAATCCACTTTAAGGAGAAGCTGCTGTTTTTGTGTGTGGAAGTCACACCAGCAGCTGCTCAGCTGTGAAAACAGCTGGAAAACGTCCTCTGTGATTTTACAAAAAAAAAAAGCCCTCTGAGCCTCGGCAGAAAAATAACCTTAATGATGTCATAGTGATGTCATGAGGACGGGGTGGAGACTCACAACACTGAGCCTTTGTTCAAAACTGGGCTACGGACTGAACGACATGGGACAAAAAGGTTTAAAACCACGCTAGGAAACAGCTGCATGTGATGTTTAATGTACAGACGAGGAAAACTGCAGAACAGAAGCCTAAATAAAGGTGGAACCGGCCAGTCTAAACCTGGACTTTTCAATAACTTTAACACAACTTAATGTACAACCATGGAAAAATAATATTATTCCACTCTTGTTTTCTTCAGTTTCTTGTTCATTTTAATGTCTGGTCCAACTAAAGGTCCATTTGTTTGGACAAATATAATAATAACAACAAAAAATAGCTCATAATAGTTGAATTTCAGAGCTGATCTCTATCCATTTTCCATGTTTTCTTGATAAAAAACAAAATCACTTCAGTTCTTACACCAATATCTGTGTCATTGTACTGACTGTGTTTTTAGACATCCCATGTTTTCTTTTCTGTCTGTTTTAGTCACATGATACACACAGGAGTTAGGACTGGACTGCATAACCATGGTTTTGCTGACTTTTGATGGTCTAATGTTTTTTTTTCTGTGACTACATGAAACATAAGAAAATAACATGTTATTTTAAGATTATAATACAGATAAATAAACCCTAATAGATTTATTGATCACACCTAAAGATAATGATCTGATGGGATGATGCAGAATCTCAGTCTGGGATTTGGATCTCCTCACCTCTTCTAAAATGTGGGCGACTTCCAACCAAACAGTGACAAGTTTTCTTCTTGTTTCCTCTGGTTTGTGGAGGCGTAGGCTGCATGTGATGGTGTTTTGTTGCTGTTATTGTTATTTGACTAGAAACTCAAACTGCCCAAAAGCTTTCCAATTTTACATCATTTTGGAAGCAGTTTTTTTTCCAATATTATGACAATATCTTGAAAAAACTGAAACAAGTCAGCTGTTTTCTGAAGCAAATACAAGTCCATGTGTTCCTCTAACATTATGTTTTCCACTTTTGCTTCATTTGGTTCAAAGTATCTGTTTAAATCAGACTTATTACACAGTGAAGCTAAGAAATCCCATCAGGAGGCCCTTACTGCCACACACTCAGCACTATCTCTAGGGTTGTCTTTGGCAGGAGAGGTAAGGTCGGGTTCAGAGTTCGATTGTATGGAACAGCATTATGTAATTATCATGTAATAAGATAGGAACTATGTAATAGATGTGTTATTACACAGGATAATAACACTTGCACTGGCAAATAGGACTAGTTTTGCAGGCAAGATAGCAGTTGTGTTGCTTATGCCAACGGAAACGATGACGAACTATCGCTATCAGTGAACCTTCATCATGTGACAAAAAGAGCCGAGATGCAACGTAAATACTAGTAGTGTGCTGGTGACTGTAATTAATTGGGGCAGCTATGGCTCAGGTGGTAGAGCGGGTCGTCCAATATCCGGAAGGTTGGCGGTTCGAATCCCACTCTCTTTAAGTCAGTCCATTGTGTCCTTGGGCAAGACATTTCACCCTCCTTGCCTCCAGTGCCACTTACACTGGTGTATGAATGTGTGTGCAGGACTCTCTTGAAAAAGAGATTATTAATCTCAATAACACTTTCCTGCTTAAATATAGGTTTAAAAAATGTAGAACGCAAGACTGTGAATAAGAATAATTGATAAGTCTGACTAAAACTAGAATTAAAAAATAGTCATGGATAAGTCTGTCCAAAACAAAACTAAAATGCTCAGATTTTTAGTCGACTAAAACTTGACTAAAAGGAGTATGGGTGTGACTAAAACTAATAAAAATTGAAATGACAGCTTGACACAAAAACTAAAATTAAAACACCACAAAATCAGCACTAGGTCGGGGTGCACTCACTGTAGTGTGCGATAGTGTGCTTTTAGAGGCGAGTGTTATGATGACAGATCGGACAGTGTGATAAACAGAAGAAGTCCTGACCAGGGACCAGTGTAATTACTGGCAGGGGACGGTGCAGGAGCAGGTGAATATTGGACTGGGAGTTTCAGACTGACGGGCACTGGCCACTGCTCTGCCTTTCGCCGCCTACTTTAAACTGTCACTGAAACCAGACAGGTGTGTATGTGTGTGTGTGTGGGGTCATCCAGATAGTCGTACTCATTCACTGACCCGACCCCTCTAAGGCGCAGGTGTCAAATATGTCGTCCGAGGTCCAAAACCGGCCCACATAAGGGTGTAAATCCAGCCCATGGGATAAATTTGCTTATATATGTATGCATATTTATTGTATTTATTTTAATTTCTCCCCAAGCGTAGGATATGCAGGGATAGGTTTTTGTTAAATTTGCAAAAATAAAATAAAAAGATGTGAAAAAAAGAGTGAAATTCTGCCCAATTAAATCTCAAGTAGGTCAGATCAGTAAAATACTATCATAAGAACCGATAAAATAATGAGATAAAAATAAAAAGAGGAAAAGTGCATGAAAAGGTTTACTTTTACAAAGTATCCTAGAACAAAAAATATGAACAACCTGAAATGTATTCAGAGAAGTCCAACCGTTTTATCAATGTTTTGTGTATTTGTGGCCTTTATGATAATTTAATAATATAATCATAATATTGTTAAAATTACTCTTATTTTTCTAAATAAATGCTAGTTTTTTCATTGTGGTTCATGTTATTCCCGTGTTTTTAAAGGCTAGTTTGTTTTTTTTTGCTCCGCCCCCTGAAGGTTCGGTTGGTTTCATTGTTTCTTTGTTAACACTTTAGCAGAAAAACTATTGGTTGAAATCAAACCCGACTGGGTTCAAAGATTAGCAGTGACCCAGAATAAATCTGATTACATTTTGGAAAAAGTCGGTCAAAGTTCGAATTTTTAATGACTAAAAAAAAAAAAAAATTCCCTCCCATTTACTGAAAATGGTCCAAATGTGTCTGAGTTTATGCTGACATCAGCTGGAATCGACGCCAAAATAAACCATAAAGCATGTGAGGGGCGGACTCCGTTGCACCTGGGACCATTTGCCTTGATGTAATTTTACTTTTTTCTCTCTAAAATATCGTGAAAAGTTTGGCGTTGACATTTTTATATATACGTGATGTCATTATTGTACTGGTCTGGTCCACTTCAGATCATATTGTGGTTCATCATTTCATCAGTTCCACCAAAACATCATGTTGGTAAAGAGGGAAACTTGCAGCCGTCGTCCTCTCTGTTTCCTCTGTTGTGTTCAGGGGGTGCACTCCTGTCACCATGGAACACAAATATGAACACTCCAGTTTTCCCAGAGTTAACGCTGCGGTGTCGAGCATCCTGAATTCCCATCATCGGCACAATACCCTGTGTACTCTCACACACAGCCCAGGTTTCTGCATCACAAAAAAGAAGACATTAAAGAGGAAAAACAGCCGAGGACGTACTGGAGTCACACGGAGCACAGCGTCTGGAAATCATGTGGTTTCATCTGCTCTGGATGTGTGATGGTTCTGTGCACGTTCAACTAGAATATCAAACAATTACTGCAGACGGATTTGGATCAACTCCTTCTACTGGCAACATCAACCATTAAAGCCCTGGAAGTGTTCATTTAACCTTAACTAAGTATTTATCACCGTTAAGTATCATTTAATCCTTTGTTTTCCAGTATTTAATCCGATGATCATATATAAGTTCATAAAAGTTCAGAGTAACTTCAAAGAGTGTTATAGCAAAACAGAAAAAGTGACTTTATCAGATAAATATGTCATTAATTCTACATAAAAACAAACATCTACGGCCACTGTTTGTCAAACTATGTGGGTTTTACTGGAAACGTATTATTTACTTATTGAGACTAAGCCTGTAAAGACTCAGTGGTACTTTTGTCGTAGCTCCCACGTGATTTTCCTTTTCCTTTTTTTTTTTTTTTTTTTTAAAGGTTTTTGCTTAAGGTCAGTACTTTCCATTCTTAAGTGAAAATAACGTATTTTCCTACATTTAATTTACTGATCGTGATTGATCTCCATAAAAGCTCAAATTAAAGTTGAAGGTTTCCTGTATTTTATTCTTTTAGGTTTTATATATTCTTCTGTACCACACTTTGGTCCACTGTGGTTGTTTTAACCCCTTGATGCCTATTGATGCAAATTCACACCAAACCCCCCCACTCCAAAATGCAACCAAACTCCTATCTACTTGAAAGAAAAAAAACTAGTGCTGTCAAATGATTAAAAATTGTAATCAGATTAATCACAGAGTTGCTGTGGAATAATTTCGATTAATCGCGATTACATATTAATTTTTAATCTATATTAATCGTGGGGTTCTTTTTGCGATTTTGTTTTGCATGAGCGTAGAGACTCAAGAAACAAGGGAATATATTTGCACTTAACATGTTTATTAAACACCTTTAACAGTTTCAACCAAACAACTGTTCGGTCTTGTTTTTTTTTGTCCTCACATTTCCATCCAGAGGCCAACGTGCTGTTTAGTGTCTTCCATCTATATGGGATGGTTCTGCTGCCTGTCACCACTGGATCAACTGCCCATTTGTTCTTACGCGACACTAACTCTATTTGAACAAACTGTCCCAAATGCATTAGCAGAGACGTTCAGAGTCATTCTGTGCTGCAGATGAGCTGAGTTAAAAGTTTTCATCTGCATTAACGCATTAATTTTGACCACCCTAAAAAAAACGCAAGTCAAATTTTTTTCCCACAATTGTAAATCGAATCAGGCGCTAAGGGGTTAAAGTGCTTTACCAATAAAGTTGGATTGGATTGATTTTACATAAAAATAAGCGTTTACAACCACTGTTTGTCAAACTATATGGGTTTTACTGGTGAATCAATGTTGCAGAAGATGATGGTGTTTCCATGGTAACTATGGAGCCTTTGAACGTCCAAATGGATCAAATGTGATGACCATGAAAAATGACAAAATAATAAGGAAATGGTGCTAGCATGATAATACGTAAAACGATCATAGTATAGTATGACATGAAAAATGAAAAAACATAATGATATAAAACACCAGAGCATTAACTTCATGTCATTAATTTATTATCTAATACAGAATGATGTAACTGAGTTGGTCAAAAGTCTACACACATTATGCTTTAATGTGTTTAAAATGAAATCCGTCAGTTTCTATAAAAGCAGATCCCTGACACTTTTATTTTCAGTACAGTACTCAGTCCTCTCTATCTTAGTGGAAATGTTTGTAGAGTGAAACTAAATTCCCTCGGAGTCACTGAACGCTGCTGTGACGAGTACGTGCTGAAAATGGACCCAGCGTCCGTCCGTCCTGTTGTTCCACACTTCCATGGCGCAGCAGCAGGTGTGAAGTCCTGAAAACGAGCCGGTGTCTGCTCTCAGAGGAGCGTCTGTCCGTGTTTTCGTCTCTACTTCTTGAGCGTTCGCTGTTTCTCTGCATGTTCCACGATCTTCTCCTCCACGTACAGACCTTTACGGCGGCGGACGGCGTTCATGTATTTCAGCGCCTGGTTGGCTGAGTCGGCCTTCTCCCCGAAGTGCAGGTACTCCTCCTCGGTGGTGGGAACCCAGTATGGATCACTGCTGATCACCTGAAACACAAACAGAAGATTTTAAAGGCTCATATTTATGAAAGCCACTTTTATTATTGTATTTCTTCGTGTATTTGGACCCTAATAGTTCACAC
The DNA here is from genome assembly GCA_030068375.1 of Ostorhinchus rueppellii. Taxonomy (NCBI): domain Eukaryota; kingdom Metazoa; phylum Chordata; class Actinopteri; order Kurtiformes; family Apogonidae; genus Ostorhinchus; species Ostorhinchus rueppellii. Next base: position 4,761 of record JAQQZY010034465.1, on the reverse strand, counting down.
AGTTTGAGTTTGAACCCTCCAGCTGCTGAAAAACTGTTTATTCATTCTGGCAAAAATCCAGTGGATTTCTACAACCTGTTTGAATTCCTGCTTAATACGTTACATTTTATAACTAGGTACGACATTTGTACATATTAGGGTGACCATACGTCCTCTTTTGCCCGGACGTGTCCTCTTTTGAGCGGCTGTCCAGTTGGCGTTTATAAATTTCTTCAAATGTCCGTTTTTTTGATCTTGCTTAGTTTGAGCGCATCACAGCCGTGGACAGAATGTCTTCCTCTCCCCCTTCTCTGACAGGATCGCGGTCTAACCCTCCCCCCCCACTATGGTCACCCTAGTACATATAAGGTCCAGACTTCTGACGAACACTTCTGCCACTACGACACAATAGTTCATCAGCAGCAGTGGTTGGAGTACAAACTGAAAATATGTGCAAACTTTGAGCTGATTAACAAAAATGTTCAGTTGTTGTTTGAACGGGACAGAGCAGCACAGCCAACAACCTGGAGGGGGCGTGGTCTGAAGTGCCTGATGTGCATTTAAAGGGCCAGCGCTCCAAACCACCTTTCTGGTGTCATTACTCAGAAATAGGGTTGAAGATGGACCTGTGGAGTTGAATGAATGAAGAATTCAGAGCCAAGCAGAGCATTTACAGTTTATGGAGACCACAGGGACATGCTTAAAATGAAGAATTCCATTTAGAAAACTAAATATCACTCCTTTAACACACAAACTGTTCTATCAAATATCAGCTGTGGAACCCCAAAGTAAGGTTTACAGAACCTAATGTGGTACTTGAAATTTTGTTTTGAAAAATACATAGCCATCATGTACCAAATATAAAATAAAAAAAATGACAATTAAAGCTGAAATATAAAACAATATATTCATATAATAGCTTTACTGTCAATTGTCTTGTCTCAGCCTTGGTGACATTTGAAGAACATTTCTATTTTATATGATTCAAAATTAGTTTATCTGAGTAATCAAGTAATTATTTTTTGTTGATGAAAGGTTCATTTATTAATTCATGACCAATTTATTTATTTTTCTTATCTATCAAATCAGAGGGTACTTCTCAGCTCATACTTTGCACAAAATGTAACTAAAAATGTGTTTTTTATGTATTACAGTTAAATACATGTTTGTTTACAAAGTTTTGAAAATAGAAACAGACTTTGGTGCAGGAACAAATTTTGCCTAATTTTCAAAAATGCTGAAGTGAACGTTGGGGGTACGTGGCTAAAAAAGTACATTTCAGTAGGTACTCCACTGTAAAAAGTTTGAGAGCCTCTGTCGTAGAAACAAGGCTTTTCCTCCGTGTCTTAAATCCTTTTTTGCAGCGTAAGCGTGTGTTTGGTTTTTTAACGTCTGCTGGGATGCATGCGGCCTACAGCTGTGCTCTCACTCCCAGAGGACCCCAAACAGAGCACTGAGCCGTTTGTGCGTTGGTGATTTCAAAGCAGACAAACGGCCTCAGTGCTGATGCGGAACACCCACCCGCCCACTCAGGACGACTACAGTAGCGGTGGATGTGGGCCGTGGTGTCCTGCACCTGTCTCTGGTTACACTGGGACAGATGGCAGAGAGCAAGTACAACAACGGGCGGATTACAGGAGACGACACACACCGCGTACAACACACACCGCACGTGAGCAGCATATGCCCGAGCACAATGGGATGCAGTAGGGGGCGAGAGGGGGCGGGGCTTCCTGCAACAGTCAAGGGCTCCGCTGAGCGCTTCAGTGGGTAAATGCTGTCGGACGTCTGGCACCGTAGAGGACGGCCGACGCTGGGATAATGTGAGTGAACAGAGTGTGAATCTGTGACGGCGAGTCACCCACAGACACCTGGAAGACACGAGTGGGTTCAGACGGACGTCCACACGGTCCAATGAGAGCTGGAAAAGAGGAGCCAGTGTTCCAGCAGACGGGCTCCTGGTCCGCACTGGGAGAACATGCACAACTAAAGCAGTTTTTCAGGCAGATTCACAGCAACAGATCCAGGACTTTTCTTCCTTTTGTCAAGTTTTTAAAGCATTTTTCTTTCTTTTTTTTCCCCAATATTTTTTTTGAAGAAAAATAGGACACTTCCAAACAGATAATTACCATTTACCTTCCTTTTTTTCCCCCACCTATAAACATATATGCATATAGACACACATTTACACACACATACACACATGCATACAAAAACAACAAATAAATACATAAATAAATGTAGAATGAAATAAACAAATGACACCCCCCACCCCATCCTGATGAGTAGAAAGTAATGGTTACTTATGTGTTGAAAAGTACGAGAACAGGCACACATTGAGTTACTGTTTACTATTTGTTGCTCCGCCCCCTGAAGGGGAGGCAACGGGTATTGTTTTTGGTTCAGTTTCTTGTAACACTCTAGCAGCAAAACTATTAGTTGAATTCATGCCAAATTTGGTTTGTAGATTGCCAGTGATCCAGAATAGATGTGGTTACATTTAGGGAAAAGTAGGTCAAGGTTCAAATTTTTTAATGAATTTTTAAAATAACTTTTTTCCACATTTACTTATAATTGGCAAAATTTCACATGTCTGTAGCAGCAAAACTATTGGTTGAATTCGTACCAGATTTGTTCTGTAGATTGCCAGTGACCCAGAATAGATGTGATTGAATTTTTGGAAAAATAGGTCAAAGGTCAATTTAAAATAAATAAATAAATAAATACATTTTTACATCTTTTTTCCTCCCATTTATTTATAATGGGCGGACTTTCCCATGTCAATAAAAACATCAATTTTATGTCAATTTACTTCAGACTTGACACATATATAGAGGCAGTTGATATGATGACATCACCTGGATCGATGCCAAAATAAGCTACGATACATGCGAGGGGCGGAGCTTGTTGTGTCGGATACCACTTATTTTATTTTATTTTATTTATTTATTTATTTATTTGTTGTTTCCTTGGTATTTTCAGTACCGTGTCTCACACTCGCCAAAGAAATAATGAACAATGAGCAACCGTGTTTTCAAGGCTGATATAATAAATTGTTACTGGATGTGACTTTTTGGAATAAAACCACGTCTGAATTCCTACTTATTAAACAGACATACGGATGAATTTACATTAGTATTGTATTAGGATCGATTGATTTGACCATAAACCATTAAATCTATTTTTTTTCCCATTGTCTAAATCACCTCGAAACAAAACATGATTCATCGAAGTTTTCTTTCAGGTTTTATTTTTGTTGTAGTTTGTTTTTGAGGAGAAATACAACAAACATTATTTACAACAAAACTGCATTATAAGTTCAGTGTCTGTCTGTTTGTTGGAGGAGAACACAATGTATTAAAAATTTATTTTCAATTCAAGGATAGGAATTCTTAACTTTTCAGAGCCAGGCAGAAGGGAAACTATTTACCAGCACTGATAGACTGGACTATTTATTATTTATTAGATTATTTTCAATGAGAATGGAGAGCGGATGCCATAAATTCTTCATTCTTATTCTATTTTATTGTAGTATTATGTTATTATCTTGCATGTTTTCTTTAATTATTGATAAGAAGGTTTTTGTTTTTTACCAAATAAACTGAACTCAAATCATTACTAATCAATAAATCACATCAACACTGAATACATAACACAAACTAAGTCCATTTTGAGTGAGCTGAGACAGAACGGTCTCCAGAGGAAACATTCATTTTGCACTTAAGCTGTTTTTTTTTTTTTTGTGATTTTCATAAAGGAAATCCTCTCCAAACCCAATTAAGCGGATAAATGCTGGAGCCCTGCAGCGGATGATACTTATCAGCTCTATGTGGTCAACATACTTGTTAACGCTCTTTGTCTATTGGCATTTTGTTGTGTCTAATTAGCTGATATGAAAAAAAATATAATTCTGCTGAAATATCTGTTTGCACGTTTTCGAAAAACACACAATGCACACACACGCATACACACACACACACTGTTGGACAGATGCTGTGGTTGATCAATATAAGACTTATTCACGCAGTTCTGCCGTCTCCAGCCGAACAAAAGCGCCATTCTGATGGAAATCTAATGTAAACGTCCCCACAGGAACCACTAACCCTCCAGTTACACAACAATACAACGCTCCAAACCTGCTCACGCTGCCTCTGCGCTCATTCTTATGTTAATCCAATATGCAGGCCATATCAAATTGTTGTCAGGAGGAATGCTGATATCAGCACTAAGCAGCAGGCAAGTCAGAGGGTCGGGGGACGGCGGCGGTGGAGGGGAGCGGGGGTTCATGATGAGCTCTTTGTGAAGAAGCGTCAGTCGACAAATGCAAACAGACAGACAACTTTTAATGAGGCCGAGACAATGGCAGCAGGACAATGAGCAGGCCGAGAGGGGCGGCATGATGCAAGGTGAGGCAAGATGGCCACCAGTAAAATAATAACAAGAAGGTCATGGTGCGTACACGCAAAGGTGATCTGCAGCCACCAGTGGATTTAGCACAAAGTTCATACAAAGGATCGATGCTAGTTTCCAAATTAGACCGATTTTGTGAATTCAAGAAGAAAACGACACTGTCACACTCTGTCACCTCCTTAGCATTTAACCCTTTACTGGGCAAGTGACTGTTTTTGGTCAATTTCGCTTATGTTACAAGACAGTGACAGTAATAGTTATAGTGAGGCAACAATCTGAGTTCCAATGTGGTCTACAGGGTCTGGAAGGTCCACCTGTGCATGAACAGTGAGTGGACCTGCTCTGTTAGGTACCAGGAAGTAATGGTACTAA
>JAQQZY010034230.1:0-11148 GCA_030068375.1 Ostorhinchus rueppellii | reverse complement strand
CCCTTTGTGAGCATAAATTACAAATGTCTGCGATGGAGTGGCGAGAGTTTGCCGCGAGAGCATACGGAGGCCTTAACAGACGGGTGAGGACAGTGCGAACGTGTTGTTGGTGAGAGGATAGATCAGGGGGAAAAATGAGGATATCATCCAGGCCGCCCCAGACCGCCACCTGCCATGGGAAAGTGCCCCCCAAGGGTCCTTAGGGCCCCCCCACCCCTACCTCCGGCGCCCCTTCGGTACCCCAGGTACACAGACACATCCACGCACCCAAGCATTCACACCCCCCATACACACGCACACACACACACACACACAGCCACCCTGTCCCCGGAATGCTTCCCACGCAGGTGCCCCCCACCACTCCCCCAGGGGCCAAACACCACAAACCAGGCCCATGCCCCCGGAGCACCCCCTCCCCCCCAGAAGACCAGCGAGACCACCCCGAGCCCCCCCGAAGAAGTAGTCTTCAGTTTTGAATTATCTAACTTCTACCAGGTTTAAGTACCCAGATATTTATAAGAATATGAATTTGCTTTTTACAACAGTGGACAGAATGTTTTCAGATTTCTTTCTTGGCTTTGGCTACAGTAATTGTGTTGCTTTTTAGCATGTTATATGTTTTTATTTAATTGGATGAAATTGTTGGTGCTTCATGTGAGAAATGTGCAGGTCTACACCTGTACATGGTGATTACTGACCAACAACTCCACCCCTTTTAAGGGATTACACTTGTGAGTACACTGATCAAAATTAGAAATGTGGCATCTTTCATGTTTGAATACTTTGATCTGATGAGGTGTGATCAAAAGTTTCAGCAGTGACAAACATTATGTTCAACATGGTGCTGAGATACATGGAAGAATATTTGTAAGCATTTTAAAAAGGCTTATACTGGCAAATACATCACATTTGTGCAAAGAGACCATTTTTTGCCAAAACTGCCAATATTCCCAAAACTTTCAGCCACCATAGGTGCTGCTCAAATTCTGAGCAGACAACAAAAGGACATCTCAAAACAATTTGTAAAATGTCATTATGATGTGATTAGCATTAGCATTATTGACAAACTCAACGTGTCCTTTAACTCTGTTTGTGTAAGAACAAACTGGTCATGTCAGAGTTGTAGATAAGGCAGTGAATGTTCATTTTTCAACTATAAGCTGATTGAGATGGTGGATGTTTAAGTCTAGGTTGAAAATAGTTCGGTGCAACTGTGCATATAACAACTGAAAGTGTTGTATCTGCACTGCACTCTCCTCTTTTACTTTATTTTAATTGATTATTATTTGTGTTTTATTGATTATGTTTAAATTGTAATTGTGTGTTTTTAACCTGTCTCTTTTCCATTTTTGGAAAGCACTGTGAATTGCCCTGTGTATGAATTGTACTATACAAATAAGAGTGCCTTGCCTTGCTATAGTGTTTCGTGGAGTCTGACACAACAGTCAATGACATTTCTTTGATTGAAATTTGATTCCTGCAATATACTATATGATATCATTTTTCAAGAGAACTGTCAATATGTGGCTATCAGAAGAGAGTTTCTAGAAGCAAGAAACATCCTAATTCTCCAATGTCCTTTGTATTTCCCCAAGTACTGCTTGGGAATTTAGGTCAACACCTTAATACTTCCTCAGTTACTTTGGGTTTTCTGTGATTTCATTTCATATTGCATTTACAGTTTTAGCCAGTGTGGAATGACAAACCTTAGGTTAAGCAAGTTGATATCACTGTCCTGATACAGCTGAGAGACTGAATATTTGGTTTTCTCAAGTCAGGTAACAGAAGGAGATCCTGGAGGTGCTGAACTGGATTTGCTTAGTGATCCAGGGCCATGTCACCCTAAAGCTGAGCCAAAAACTCAGCTAGCCTCTATTTTTGTTTAACCTGTTCATGCCTGTTCTGAAAACCCTCTTAATATAGTGCATAGGAAAGGTGTAAACATTCTTAGTTATTGTTAAATTTCTGTAAGGGGGTTGTCATTGTCTGATATTGTTCATCAAACAAAGAGCCTTAAGGTTTAAAGCATCTTCTGAACTCAGGTTATACAATGTCAACATAACATATGAAAGGGTGTTCCAAAATATCTGTAACACAAGAATGAGGACACTGTCACTGAAGATTCCTGTTTGTCAACATGTGCTTTGTTCGTCAATGTACAGTGCCCTAATTTATCAACTAATCCTATTTTTTATCAGGCTCAGTCTAGGACAAGGTGATATATGCATGTGAGGGATGAAAGTGTGTGAGAAGCAGCACTTTCCAACTGGACCAGGAGCTACTCAGCAACAAAGGTAAACATTATATAGAGAACTTTTTTAAAGAGGTTGTAAGTGATTTGTTTATTTATTCTAGTAGTTTTAATATAAGGCTCATGATTAAGTTGATAGTTATTTGCCTATAATGATCACATAAAATAACTTTTGGGATGTGAAATTTGTGAAATCGTATGTAAAAAAAAAAAACAAAAAAAAAACTTAAAGTTTGTTTTTTTAAACTAAATAATATTAACCAAACATAATACTGCAGAACAATAAGTTAGGTTTTCTTCAAGTCCTAAAATAATTACCACATTCTAATTTGCAGGTATTATTATTATTAGTTATTATTTTTTCATTATGAAATATTGAATTCTTTTTTTTTTAACCTGACCAAAAGGTAAAGAGGAAGGTGTTTGCTGGGACTTCTTGTTTAGGTGCTTTCTTGCAGCTTTATTTTTGCTGTACTTTGATTCTGTGTATAACTTTTCTTTCCCAGAATGAAGACATCTGCTCTGCTTTCCATAGCTCTTCTGTTACTGCTGTTTTCTGAAACTGCCACTCACAGTAAGCCTCAGTGATTTATCACTCACTTTAGATACACTGTTGCCCATAACACTGGAATAAAATATTTGTACCACTTCTTATTAAATGACGGTGACAATGTGATGGAGTGTAACTATTACACCTGATTTAAGGTGATCACTGATGTGCATTAATAGGAATAAAAATGTGTTGGAAAACAAAATTATCCCAACTTTGTGGGCAACAGTTTATATGTTATTACTAACAAGGAATACAAAGCTTTGGCAACAGAGATGATTCTTTTCGTCCTGCTTCATCTGTAAAGGTTCAGGGAGCCATGGAGGCACAGGAGACTCGTGTGGGAGCAGAAAGTCCTCTATAACAGGTTGGCACTTGGTAGATAGTGATAGAGGTGCATTTACTCAAGTACTCAAGTGTACTTGGTACAACATCCTTTTGAAGTATTTGCATTTTTGCATGCTTTATACTTCCACTCCACTATATTTCAGGGCTACAAATTGTACTTAATGCTTATATAAAACTACTTGATTACTTTAGTCATAAGTTTAATTCCTTGCTCTGTCTTCTGATGGCTCAAAAAAAAAACCAACCCAATGTGTATTTAGCTCATTGTTCAGATGTGATATAGTAACCTCTATACCTTGTCTGTTCTTGGGTTTTGACTAACTTTAGTCTAATTTTCTCAGGTCCTGCTCCCATTACTGTCCTGGTTACCAGCAGTATAACAAATACCCCCACTAAGTCCTACACCACCTATGTGCTTTTCAGAGGCATCCTAATTGGTGGATTGAAGAGGCTCCAGAACTCCAGAGATGGCTTTACGTAAGACTATATCTGCAACTAAGAACTGACACTGAGCCTTTTAATATAAATTGCTCTTAGGTAGTGTATTATACATTTGATTTTAACTGATGGCCTGGAAGGCTAATCTACCTTTAATTTTATCATTCATCATCAGCTATTGTCTTCACCAAATATCTTTTGTAATCTTAACAGGACTGTGTTTTAATTCTTTACAGAGTATTTTATTTATTATTTATGTTTGTCTGTACTGTGTGCAGGTTCACCTACACAGATGACCCAAATTACGGCCCTTTCCTGGAGAGTGTCAACGGTCTACCTGGAAGTACAGAAAATAAGACCTACTGGGAGCTGCTGGTCAAGAAACCAGACCACACGATCATCAGACCTGATGTTGGTGAGTCAAAAGGAGGATGGTTTATGTCTTTAATATACAGTCTCCATTTACTCTTATTGGATTATAATACTTGGTTCTTGTCTGCAGGTATTGGATGTTATATCCCGAGTGCAAATGATCAAATCATCCTGAATTATAACAAATACTAAATCGGAATCTTTTCAGCATTACTGTAAGTGTCACTGTCAGCTTTGGTCACACATTGTACCAAATGTCACACATTATGAAGCAAATATTCTGTGTTTGCTGATGTTGCAGTTTAGTGAAAATGAACAAACATGGAAATAAACTGTCAAGTGCATTAACTACACAAATAGTCATGGAAAAGGTCATCGCATCTGTATTCTATGGTGATTGTTTTATTTTGTTCTTACACATTTTGTCTCAGTCTCTATGGGAATGTCATTAATTAATTATTACTACTAATCAACTGGTCTGTGGTAGAACATACTACTGTTTCATACTCACACATGTTTCTGTTAAACGTTGTCAATCAATAACACATTAAATCCATCCTTTACAGCCTAAAGAGGTGTTCAGTCCTTTATTGAGCACTGCTCTCTTTATAAATATGTGTTGCTTTTGCCTCTATACATGTAGATGTAGAGAATAGACAAACACACAGGCTACTGATGTTTATATGTAACAATGCATCAACGATACTGTCATGAACGTCATCATTGTGGTTGAGTTTCATGTCAATGAGTCCATGTCACCAGTTCACACACAAGGAAATGGAGAATTATTGCAGGTGCAGCAGCTTGAATTTCTGAGGATCATCTTTTGGCCTTCAACTTTCATCCTGTATTTCCTGCTTGACAGCTGATTTCATACACTGGGCGTTTATTTTGTGTAGTGACTCACTGAACACCTGAGTGCCTTCAGTTCTCAGAGTCCGAAAACCTTCAAACAGGAAATTTACACCATGAAATTTTCCTATTGCAAATATTTTAGAAATATTCACACTGTTAAGGCATTAGTGAATTTAACAATAAGACCCCAGAAAATATCAGTCATTTGTTAAACATCTCTGTATTTTGAAGTTTTTAGGTTGAATCTCATGAATCTTTAGATTCTTTGGTTAGGATTTGGAAATGATTGTTGTTTTGGACTAAACATCAAGTAGTTTTTTCAATCACATCTTTGCAGACTTCTCTTTATTAAACCAAGCCCTGTGATCTTTCTTTAAACTGAAGAAAGTGCTTTCAGTGCCACTGAATATAATTGCATTGTTAAATACACATTGCAATGTCATTTCTGTTGCAGATAGTTGATAAGTGTCATTATATCATGAGCATTGTTGTAACTTTTTCATTTGATTTCTATTATTCGATTGAGAACTGAAATGAAGTGAAACCAATAAGTCTCTGGAAGGGAAGAACAGCATGAAATGATTTTATAGGCACCCATGTGATGTATTTAGTGGGTTGACTCTCTTCAACCTTTGGTGGATATGGCATCTTTAACCAACAAAGTCCACACAGACAACGTTTTTTATTCAGATATTGTCACTGATCAACATAGAGCGTCATTGGTGAAATACATTGTTTGTCCCCAGTGTTCCTCTGGTTCCATGTCGATGTACACTGGCTTCTGAATCTTCACCACTTTGTAAATTTCAGAATGATTTGCTCATTCACTTTAGGAATATAACATCCAATGCCTGCAAATCAGATTCATGTATTGTATTATCATTTAATTTTTAAGTCAAATCACAATAAAAGACAAACTAATAGTGTCAACTCACCAACTGAAAGTCGAGTAATTTCACCATCTGCTGACTTAACCAGCAGCTTCCAGTAAGTCTGGTCTTTATCGTTTCCAGCCAAACCATTCACACTCACTAAGAATGGACCAAAGTTTGGATCTTCTCTGTAGGTGAATCTGAAAGATGGAAACACATGTTGACTCATCTACAAAAATGATGCAGAGAAGGCAGCTTTCTTCTGAGGAAAATGGTCACTAGAGGCACATCATTATTATATTTCACTCATTATTGTCACAAATATGATATAATAATTAAAGAACATGAACCCAGGACCATTTTTCTTTCTAACCTTTATGTATGAATAAGGTCTTTCATAGTCCTGTGTCTCTAAAACTCAATCAGTTTTCATAATCATAATCATCAGGGTCTTTGTCCCATTAACCCTTTGGTATCTGGCCCAGACATGCCCTTCCTGAGTGCGTCATCTGCACAGTGTCATAGTAATGCCAAAATGTTTTTCATACAGTTTGTTTTTAACTTTTTTGTATTTCATCATCTTGAGCTATAACCACAAACTCAAATTCTTATTGCCTGGATTTTTCTTTAACCCTTTAAATGCCATGTTTGGAGGGCAGCCGTGGCCTAGATGGCTGAAGAGTTGGCTTGTGACTGAAAGGTTACTGGTTCAATTCCTTGGACTGGTGGAAAGTTGTTGGCTGATGTGCCCTTGAGCAAGGTGCTTAATCCCCCATTTGCTCCTTGGGCATCTGATATGGTGAGCCCACTGCTCCTAGCATGCAGTGTGTGTGATGATCTAGTGATGGGTTAAAGACAGAAGACAAATTTCGGTGTGTGGTGCGTGTTTACATATATGACAAACTACTGACAAAATAAAGATTCTATTGAAAAACTATATCTTTTAGGCTAAAAACACTTTTTTCCCAAAATATATAGAAATTGGATTTCTTTTTCTGCGCCCTGGCATATGTCAATGATTAACAACAACATTGGTTGATATGAATTATTATTTTGTGTTCTAGGTCAAATGTTAAATACTAAAATGTATCAATGTGCATTTTTTACTCACTTCGGAGAAGGGTGCTAGTGTAATAATTTCCCATTGTTTACAATGTGCTGGCTTTAGTGACTGGGAATTTTAAAAATCATGCAAAAATTAACATCTTTTGAATTCTAACCTGATACATATTTTGAAAAATAATATGACCTTTTATATGATGAAGTGCAACGTGTGCACAGTATACTCACCTGTACATTACAGAAGTATTCACCTGATATTCACTCCTTTAAATGGGTTGAAATCTTTAGTCCACTAATCTCACATCCTCAATAAACTACATATAATTGATGAGTAATACATTTTTGCTCATGCCTCTGTTTCCTAACTGTGTAAACTTAACACAGACCTTTCTCAGAGTTGATGTTTTAACTTGGTGATGCAGAAAACAGACAGCTGTCATGGTATCATGGAAAATGACTGCATCATATTTAAGTGATCATGTTGAAGGTCAGGTAAAATAGGACATGATCCAGTAACAGTAAAATAACAGTAAAAAAACATGCATTTCTTTCTCTCCAAAATATCACTGAGCATCAATTAAGCATTGATCACATGCTGTATACCTTACATTTCCAGTATGAGCAGCCTCAGATTTACTGGAGAATACCTCATGAATAAAAAATTAACAGTCTTATAATTATGAGAGATGGTTGTACTGGTGGTGATCTTTAACAGTTGTCAGTGATGATGGTTTGATTGTGGTTGGTAGTGGCCTCGCTGTAGTGAGAACCACTTAGAGAAGGTTTCTACGCTGCATCAAAGTGAGTTCAACCACTAGAGGTCAGCAACAACCCTATTATCAGCTTCCATTAAGCTGTTACAAGAAAGGAATGAACTTTAAATTCCCTGGTCTATATTCAGGACCACAAAAAAACAAAACAAAAACAACTATAAATGCATATTGAGAGGGCACTGCTGTTGTTGCTATGACCAGACCTAAACCAAGCCTGAAAGAATTAAGAAATCTCCAACAAATATTTTTCTTTTTTCTTTTTTTTTTTGACTGAAGGTTTTGGTTTGTACACAGTGGTTCACTGACATGGTGTCACTGAAATACAACAGAGTCATTGTCAGTGCTAGTATGATCGCCTGTGTTTTTCCTGCTGAGAGAAGAAAACACATATTCACTGAATTGGTGTATAAATGAACGGCAACAAGAAGCATATATTACAATGTTGGGATGGTTTCTTTTAAAATGAATTTACCTACAATTCATAAAATATAAAAGATTAAGTGTGATTTTTAACCTATTTTGCTCACTTTAAATACATAATTAGTACTGCCTATATATTTATACTTGCTTGTAGGTGGTTTATGAACAGTTGCTGTAGAGGTGGAAGCTATATAGGAACACAATGCAGTGTAGTGTTTTTAGATCCAGCCCTGGTGTCACCACATTTCTTTAAGATGGAGCATCAGTTCATTGGTACGCATTATGTTGAATATGCAATATAATAATGAATAGTCCACTTGGACAAACCAAACACTTACTGATAACTGACTAAACAGAAAAAAATTATAATGATGTGAAGATAGTGGTTGCATTTGATTAAACTGAAGGATTTTGTTGATATGATCTTACTTGAAGTCTGCATTGGCGGCCATGAGTCTCTTCATCGCTCCCAGCAGGATTCCTCCTTCAATCACAGTGGTGCTGAAAGTCTGAGCAGGAGTTCCCAGTAAGCTGTTCTCCACCACCAGGTCAAGGGGGATGATTTTCTCTGATGGTACACAGTAATACCCAACAGAGGGTCAACATGTGGCAAGTTTGATTTTGCTTTTGTTTTGTTTGTTTTTTTGTTTTGTTTTTTAAAAATAATCAGTCTTGATGAAAATCACTTCAAGTATTTGGAGTGTATCTGCAGCTTACGTTCAGTCAGGATCCCAGGGCTCAGCAGCAGCAGCAGCAGCAGGGCTGCAGAGTGCACAGCAGATGTAGTCATGTCGTCTGTATGACACTGTACTACAACAGTACCTGAGTTTTATTCCAATCAGTGTTTATAAAGTGGAATGTTGATTTAGTCTAAAAGGCTGATAATAGTTTCCATAACAAGCTAGAATGTCACCTTAAGGCAGTAGTGAAAGAAGTATTCAGGTCTGAGATTTTCTTTAGCAAAAACACCAATACCTTAATGTACAAAGACACCATTACAAGTACATATTCTGAATAAAAGTTTCTTTTAAGCAGGCTATCAGAAGTATTCAAGTAAAAGCACTGGTTTGGACCCTTTGACTCATTATTATAGCTTTGATACATTAAACAATAAGCAATTTAATATAAGTTATGTATAATTATAAGTGAAGTATCTGTGTTGTGGTGATATGTAACTGTTACTGGTGCTGGACGTGGAGAAGCTACTTGAACTACTTTGTATCTAGGTTTACAAACAGGGACACTAGATAAATCTGAGGGCTCCTCATATGATTAATAGGAGAAGAAAGGAGGATATAGAACTTCTTTTGCCGCCTAAATCTAAAGCTGGCACAGACAGCAGAATCCTAAAGTGTTTGTTGCAAATAAAAACAGTTACTTCAGTTACCTCACATTTCACTATCATTGTTTGACATATGATAAGTAGAATGATAGATTAGATCTGTTTATTTTTTTGAATGACAGTACATTTCACAAATGTCACAAGTCCAGTATGCGGGCCTATGCAGCCAGTTCACAGAGGGCAAAATGCCCAGAGGAACAGAAGCTGACATTCTCTAACCTTTCACAGCTTTTAAAATAAGAAATAAAAACCAGGTCCAAAATGCACTCACATCATAACCTGCTCATGAGGTTCTCTCAGCTGTTCAGAATATATCAGAATGTGTCAAACTGAATATTTGTACCACACTTCTGTGACAACAATTTGTTCTACAGATATTGCATCTTAAATGTAATGGGGACCAGTGGAGTGGCACACAAATAAAAACATCACTCTGCTATCTAGCAGGTAAACAAACAACTACCCCTGTCTGATAAATGAATGATCAATTATAGTCACTCTGCTATGTTATACAATATAGCTTATACCTCTGCAGCAAGTGTTAAAAAACATGGTGAGTTCACTTTTGGGAGCATTACTGTGTGAAGGCCAAATTAATTCACATTCAAATTCACATTAAGACAATATTGAAGTAATTCAGTATTTAAACAAAATGTGTTACACGTTACATTCAATTTGGTAATCTGTTTTAAGTTCATTTTTCTATCACACCAGAATTGTATATTATTGTTTTCTGCAGGTGTTTTGCTGAAAAAAAAAAGACAAAACCATGTGAACCATCATGTACAATACAAACCCCTCAACCTGACGCACCAACCAGAAGCAGTAGATGTGAGTTACAGAACATTTTCTGTCATGACAAAGGAAATTGTTTGCTATGAACAAGGTGTGTTAGAGCAGTACCTGGGACTGTAAAATATTTTTTTCTTGTTGTTTTTGTCAGAAAGTCATTCTTCTGTTGAATAGCAGAACACCTGAGTTACAGCTGATAATAGGGTTGGTGCTGACCTCTAGTGGATGAACTCACATTGCATCAGTGTAGAAATGTTCTCTGAATGTCACCGTGGTACAAGTGTTGGTTTTATGTCACATTTTTCACAGTCATTGCTTACAATTTATATTACAGACATCATTTCACACACATCACTGAGTTGTTCTTCACTTCCAGATGATCATTAGTTTCACTGGATCATTAGTTTCACTTGACTGAAACTGGCTCAACAGAATAGAACACCTTTCAGTGCTAGTAATTAGAATAATCTCATTCATAATCTGAGGACTTCTGGCATTTTTCATCTGTCTGCAGCCAAAATTATGCTTGTCCAAATAACAGTCATTTCCCAACACTAATTAAAGGGTCAACAGATTCACAAGATTCAACCTAAAGACATGGACAAACATAAGGTGTGCACTTGAAAACCTTTGACCTGATTTATCAAGTGTACTACTGCCACTCAGTGGTCTGACTTATCAGTGTATGCCAAAGTTTTGACAGATGGACAGACGACCAACTGATGACAATACCCTGTGGCCAGTGTGGTCACAGGTAATGACTTGTATTGTTTTAGGATTTTTTGTTAAAACCCCCTGTGCCATAACAGTGTAAATGAACATTTGCGCAGTGAGAATTTGCTGGAAGAAGGTTTTCTGACTAGTTTCTGAAGGGTTTTTTTTTTTTTTTCTGACTCATGCCTCACAGCAAGAAGGTCCCGTGTTCAATTTCTGGGTGGGAATTAACACCCCACAGAACCTTTCTGTGTGGAGTTTGCATGTTCTCCCCATGTCTGTGTGGGTTTCCTCCCACAATCCAAAGACATGCACTGATAGGTTAATGGGCTAATCTAAATTGCCCATAGGTGTGAATG
>JAQQZY010034190.1:0-11149 GCA_030068375.1 Ostorhinchus rueppellii | reverse complement strand
TATTATTATTATTATTATTATTATTATTATTATTATTATTATTATTATTATTATTATTATTATTATTATTAATAAATCTCATGATAAAACTTTTGAGTCTACGTTGTCACGCCTGGACCAGCATGTTTCACATTCCAAAACAATAGAGGGCGATAAAACAATTTCTATCCAATGCACAGAAGACGGAAGGATAGCCTTTATCACAATTGTTCTCAACCTTTTCATATGACAGTATCATTTGCTACAGCAGTATTGTAATCGGCACCCCTAATAATTTGCAGCTCTGTGTCGCGTTTAATGACGTTTTTTATGTCATATGTTGTGCGTCGTGGAACTGTCACTACACGAAGTCGGTAAGGCTACTTTTAATATAAGCTTTTCAGTTCTGTTGAACAAAGGGTTGGCTGTTGTGCTTAGATTTGTATTTTATTTTTTACACATAATAAAGCTTTCCGTGAACCCTGTTTATCTTTGACATAAGTCACTTTCCACCGATAACAATAAACTCATCAGAGTGAAATGAAAAACACAAACATTGGTTAACGTTAGCTCGCACTGTTGCTCTTTTCCAGGTTTAGGGAAGGTTTTATCGTACAAGTTTTGTTATTTAGTCCTCTAGTAGATTTGGATAAAGTGGAAGTAGATTTCTACATTTCGTAATCGTTAAACCATGAAGTAGTTGATAATAAAGTTAATATTTAGCCCAGGCCTCGCACATTCAGTGACCTATGTAAATGTCACTTGTATCACGTAGCGGACCTGTCAAAAACACCAAGTAAGTAAGGCTTCTTTAAATATTTTATGCTTTTCGGTTTTAGGGACAAGAATTTACTGTTATATTTTTTTCCCCCATAGATTAGATCCTGACAATGAACTCTATACAGCATGTGTTCGATTAATCACTCTAACAATCTAAAAACCCACCCGATGATAATGAAAACACAAAGAACACCTTCCTATAGTGGTTAGGTAACTAAATCTTACTGCTTTTTTTTTTTTTTTTTAAACATTGTGGGGAATATTTTTTATCGTACATGCCTAAAGTGTTTGTTTATCCCATGGTCAAGAATGAATAAAGTAAATCATTATATCCAGCAGAAATCAGTCACCATCATAAAATTGTTCATGCCAAAGTTCATGATTTGCCTACATCCTGTTCTATCACAAAGCTATTCTGTTGGTATATATTTATAAACATGTATTATTATAAACTTATATATGACTCTGCTGTGTATTTTAAAGGTATTTTATATGTCACATTGAAAAGGTCAGAAGACAACGCTAGGACTTAAACATGTCAGTTCTCCTACTACAGGAGTAACAGAATAACTCTGCCCAGATGAGTAACAGTTAGATATGATATTGAGCTGCCAACAAAAGCTGCTCTTTTAAAGTTTAAAAGAATAAGCATGTTTCAGAGAATTCTGTTCATTCATTCATTCATTCATTCATTCATCTAGGGGGCAATAATAATGGACAACAGTGAAGAAGAAAAAGTGGGAAATTTGGGCCTGCCCCCACAGACACAACCTCTGTGCCGCTTCTTCTCCCAGGGACGACACTGCAATTTTGGGAAGAAATGCAGATTTCTACATGTCAGAGTTGATGCCCTAGCTCATGAGAAGCAGCACTCTGACACCCAAGTGCATGCAGGGTGCCATGTAGAAAGTGTGGCTCAGATGCCTCCCCTCACTGACAACTCCAACAGTGGTCCAGCAGCTAACCGCCGTGTGTGCCGATACTTCATGTCAGGCTTCTGTGCGATGGAGGACAGATGTCGCTTCTGGCATCCACAACAGTACCCTTCATTGGAGAATCCACCTGTTCCTCAAAAGCCTGCCCAGAGGATGCAACCAGTACCCCGTCCCGTCATGGCCCGGGAGGTGAAACTGTGTGACCTCACGGAGGATGTTGCCAAAAAACTACGAGACACAGAGATCCAACAGCTGAAGAAGCGTTTCCCAAAGGACCAGCTGATTATTCAGGAACGAAGTGATGGAAAAGTTACTTATTACAGAGCTGCTGTAGAAGCCACTGATCCAGACTGGGTAAACAATTCATCCCTCTTATTGTGAAAATCAATTATATCATGCAACTCCATTTAAATGTGTGATATCTGTCCTTTAAAACTCAGGTCTTCATAACTTTGGTCCACTAGGACAATTAAACTAAAACAGCATTAACCAGTTATTGATTTAATTTTTTACATGATTAGTACAGATTGTTGTAATGAAATGCAGAGAAGTGGCCTCTCAACAACAAATTCCTGGACCTGAACAACAACAACACTGTTTTTACTTTAATTTTGGTAATTAGAACAGGATAGCATGGCTAACTGAATAAAATTCAGTTAAGCTGAACCACTAAGATTAAATTAAGCCTATTTGAATGAAGGGAAATGGGGTAAAATAGTGATTAAACTGGCAGATTGTGGCTAAATGGAGACAAAGTGATTTTAGAAAGCTGGTGTTACTCTACTCTCTGGTGACCCTAAACAAGCAACCCTCACTTCAGGATAAAATCTAAACAGCTTTTTGACTAATGCAAGCTTAATTTCAAATCTTGAAAGTCTGAGCTTTTATTCTACTAAGTCACTATAATGAAAAGTGACAATAATTAGATTTTTACTTTCACAAAGAAATACAGTATATAAAGTATCTACATATCTTTTTGCAGCCTTTTGATCTGAAAGAGATTGACATCATGGTGAGCTTCCCAGACAATTATCCTCAAGAGGTAAATACCACTGTTTCAATCCATATTAATGCTTCTGTAATCTTCTCTTTATGAAGTTACAATCTGAAATCATACTTTTGCTTAGATTTTTACTTTGGATATACCCCTGGACCAGGATTTGCCACCAGTAATGGCAAGGTAAGTGTTGTACTCTTCACACTTTGAGTGGTTTGTGCAGTACAGTAGGTTTATTTTTGTTCATGTCTGGATATTAAGACATGTGCAGCAAGCATCAGTGGAGTGGCTTCAGGCTAAACATGCAACCAACCAACTTATGGGAAAAGTTGAGCTGCTGTTCCGACCTTTTCTGCGATGGTTAGATCGGAGTTTGGAGAGACTGTTTGTAGAAGGAGCCAGACAGGTAAGACTCAAATGTGTATAAGAATGACATGATTGTGGAAATCACAAATGCACTGACTGATAATTTGTCTTATTTTACTGTTTTCTAGTTGAAGAAAGACAAGGATTTAGAAAAAGCTGGACTGCAGTTCATATCATACCAGGAGCTCCAAGCATCGGTATCTGAAAAATCTGGGAATGAGCCCTCATCTGAGCCTGCCTCTGACGCTGCAGGTACAGACATAGATACACATGAAGAAGGAAAGGCAGAAAAGACACAGGATAGGAAGACAGTCATGGAGGGGAAGGAGAGCCAAAGCTGTGATGGAGAGCAGCAGGAGCTGGAGGACGTCACTCATCTGGTGGAAAACATTAAGTTAAGTGACCCACGCAGAGGCACAGAGGTGAAGCTGCTGGGACTGAGACTTGGAGAGAACACAGCCACCATAGCAGCCCAACAGATCACTGTTTGCCTTCAGTGTAACCGGTAGGGAAAAAGAGTTAAATATAGAGTTATGGAAAAAATTAAGAGACAAAGTTTCAGACCTGACCCCTTGAAATTGAAAATATGAGCAATCAAACAAAGATGAGCTACTTGTGAATTGCATCAGGAGTGACACAAAGCAGCACCAATGTGGAAGACTGACTGAGAGTTTGCTTAAATGCATGCAATACTAATTAAAAATCTATTTTATTAGATTAAATCTCGATTACTATTAATTTTGTAATCTCATTCATTTAAAATGTTTCTATTGTGTATTTAAAAGAGATTCTAAAGTTGTTGGTTTTTTTAAGTTTGAAAACACTGGATTTTTCTGAACAGTTGTCATTTTCTGCAATTTAAGTACTACAAATTACACTATTTTTTGTAATTATGGTTTCCGCAATAATAAAAATGTCCTCTATACACAAACATATACCTGTGAAGAGTGAAACCAGGTGTCTCTTACTTTTTTCCAGAGCTGTAATTTCCATGTCCCATATCAAACTTCGTTTAGTCTAATTGACCTTGTTGTTGTTGACCAGAGTTGAGTTTGTGTGTTTCACCTGCAGGTGTAAGGTAACTGCAGACCTGACGCTGACTGGGAGGATGCCCTGCTCAGCTCAGTGCGAGAAGTGCAGTGCAAGCATCAATGCTGCATTCAGGCCCTGCTTGTTGCACCATTACAGTGACATCCTAGGATACCTGGACCTCCACAATGCTACACCAGCTGACCTTGTACTACAGGACTGTGATCTTATTGTTGGCTGCCTCAGCTGCTCCCAGGAGTTCCCTGTGCAGGTGATGAAACATGTTAAAGCTTATTCTACCTTGATATTACAAAGCATGCCTCAAAAGTGAACAACACTAGCAATAATAATGTTGAAATTTCACATAAAACTCCCTTATGAAGTAAATATTTTTTATGTTTAAAGATATTTATTAATGAATACAACTCTGTTTTGTCTTTACTTTTCCAGAATATCTCCTATGGTCAAACAAAGGAGTTCAATTGTGAAGAATGCCACAGCAAGCTCAGCATCCTGGCAGAGAGCACAAGATTTCAGTATATTCCACCACGCGCCAACAAAACAGGTCAGAGTTCACTTAGTTTTGCTGACTGAGATTTGGTCACAGTAAGCTGCCACAGCTGGCTTCCTGACCAGCATTGCTTCATATCATAAGTTAAAAGCCCCACAATGCATGAAAGTCATTCTTACATAGTGTGCACAAACAAATTATTCTTTATGTTTTCTCTTTTTTGTGAAGGCCCCAGTGATAAAGATGTTAATTATAAGACAATAAGAGATCCTGCTGTGCAAAAAGGGAAGCCACTGCCAGAAAAGGGAACATGCAAGCATTACAAACAGAGCCATCGCTGGCTTCGGTATCATCTACACTTCGTCCTCCTTTTTTTCACATGTGCAATTAAAACGCCTGTTAAGGTTGGTGAAAGCTTTGTGTGGCTGCCCTCAGGTTCCCCTGCTGTGGACGGGCTTACCCCTGTGATGTGTGTCACGATGAAGATCAGGACCATCCGATGGAACTTGCCAGCAGGATGATCTGTGGCTACTGTGCCAAAGAACAGGTGAGCAACAAACTCTTTGAGATGCACATCAACTAAGTTCTATGCAGAGAATTGTAATCTGATGAGATGAAAGCAGAGATGAAGAAAGTTATGTGTCATAATTGTTTTATTTTATTCAGACTATTAAACGATGCAACACGTTGATGTATAACTCTGCTCTGTTTTACTCTAAATCTGTTTTTTTTTTTTTTTTTTTTCAGCCTTACTCCAATGGAAAGCCTTGCACCAGCTGTGGAAACATGATGACAAGAGGGGCACGAACCAGCCATTGGGAGGGAGGACTAGGATGCAGAAATAAAATTAAAATGAGCAGGTAAACATCCCTAATTACAGGTGAACTTTTCACATGTTCAGTTTATATTTCAGTGGTACAACATTCTTTTTCTTTCTCTTCAGAAATGATAAACAAAAATATGCCAACACTAACAAGACAGTTTCACGGAAAGCAGCAAGTGACAAGAAGTAATGACTGAAGAAAGAGATGAATTCAACTGATTAATTCCTGACAGAAAATGTGTGGTCAAGGTCATACAATTTCAATGAAATTTTTTCTGTTTTTACAAAAATCATGTTATGATGATTCACTTCACTGTGACACCATTAGCATTCTTATCTCACAGGAATAAAAATCCTAAAATTCAGCGTTGGGCTCTTTATTTACTCTACTTGCTTTTGCAGTATTTGGGCAGTGAGCATAGAAGAAATCCGTACGGTGCATGTAATTTGTTCAGATTTTAGTCTTAAAGATTTTAATCTTACTGAAAAAGAGAATTTACATTGGAACAGAACATGTACAGAGTTATAAATGGGTTGATGACACAATTTGTTAAATCTGCTTTCATTTCATGCATCTGATCAGGCACTATCCTACTTAAAAAGTGGAAAAAAAGAAAACGGTATTGCTGTCAGTGTTCTCTACATTTAACTTGCATAAAAAATACACTGTCTGCTAAACTTAAGCTCATGAATATATTATTTCAAATGCATGTTCTCGATTAGCTTGGTTAATCTTCTTGCAAGTCTGTTACAGTGAGTTGTTGAGTGAAAAAATGCTGAGCTGTTATGATCGCGAACAAAGCCCCATCAGCTGATTGACAGTATAAAAACCAAGAACTTAGCCTTAGTCATGAGACTTGCAGTAACAGCCCTCAGCAGCAGCACCACAACAACAACAACAACAACAACATGCTGAACATCAGTGAGTTGCCTCTGCAGCTCCTGCCCTCCAGGGGTTCAGACCGGCTGCTGCAGCCTCTTTGGGACTACATGGTGCTTCACCACCGGCCCCTCATCTCATCTCCTTTTTTCCCAGTACTACTCGCCTTTTCCAGCTACTTGTTCTTCAGCATACCTTTTGCTGTACTGGATATCTTGGGAGATAGGGTGCCTTTCTTTTATCAGTACAAGATCCAGCCAGACAGAAAGCCAACACTGGGTATGATGGCTAAGAGCTTCCTGACAGCCCTGTATAACCACATATTCTTTGTTTTGCCAGCTGTCATAATCGGTGTGTTTATACTGCCTTCACCAACACTACCACAGGATGCTCCCACTCTGTATGAAGTATTTGTTGATGGACTGGCTATGCTTCTCCTCTTTGACACTCAGTATTACATTTGGCATTTCATACATCACAAACACCCACAGCTTTACCGATGGATCCATGCAATCCACCATGAATACATGGCACCGTTCTCTTGGTCAACAGAGCAGCTCAGCATCCCTGAACTAATGACTGTGGGACTCTGGAGCAACCAGGACCCTCTTATTTTGAAATGCCATCCTTTAACCACATGGGTCACCACTGTTTTCAGTCTCTGGATGTCTGTAGAGGATCACATAGGCTATGACCTGCCCTGGGCTCTTAACCATTTGGTGCCATTCGGTCTGTTCGGGGGTGCGCCGGCCCATGACATGCACCACCAGAAACCAAGCAGCAACTATGCTCCTTTCTTCAGCCACTGGGACCGAATTTTTGGCACTGCTGTTCCTCTGAAGAAGAAAACTTTGAAAAAATTCAAAAATGTGTAAAGTTGTGTTGTAGCACTGTTTACGTGTATATACAATATTTTGCTGCTTCGCTTTAGTGACAGTAGTTTACTTTGCTAAATCAATGTGAAAGGCAGCAAACTGAAAGATGTATTTTTATAGCTTTTCATTTAATAAAATATATTTTAAAAAATATCAAACTGTTTCATTCAAGTGATGTATAGTGTTAGTATTAACTGTAAATAAAAGGTTGATCTGTTATATCAATGTGTTACATGTTCATAATCATATATTATTTAATTTGTTGCAAGGAAGTAAAACAATCAGTGGTTGTAACTGCAAGCAAAGCAACTTTAACTAATTACAAAGTCAATACGTGAATTCCTCTCCTTGGTTCTCCCCCAATCTGCTTACATAACACAAAAATCTCTGCGCATTATTCAGCAATTTTTTTCTTAAAAATTCCACAAAGGAATAATGAGCTTTCGAGCAAGAACATTAAGTACGACTTGCCGGGCTGGCACTAACAGGTCAGGAAAAATAAGGGGAATTAAGAACACTGTATACATGAGAAAGAGCTCAGCTTTAATCTGGACAGATTTCAAGAATTATTAGCAAAAACAACACCTCACATCAAAATGAAAAAAAAAACACCCATGAATGATACTTGACATAAGAAAATCTGTTTATGGCATCATGTTTTTCTTTCAGTTCCATCCAGGTTTTAAAGAAGACTGGGTGTTGTTTCTGTATCTTAAATTTCTATTATATGAATGAAATACTAGCAATGAAAAGTGCAGCAAGTATGATGTAAGTATTCATAGACATGTTCGATAAATCATTGTGGAACTGAAATGGATCATTCTACAGTTGCTAATAACACAAAAGTCACACAAAAACTATTTATTAAACTGATTTATTTCGCACAGAAAATACAAAAAAGAAACCCAATAAAACCTCAGTGAAGACTCTTATTTAAATATTGCACAAACATGTTGGCAAGTTGTCCTGTGTTCTCCGTCGGATGCATCTTTGTGTAGCTGATGAACTGACGCCGTAACTTCCGCAGCTCTGCCATGTTTATGCTCCTGGTGAGCTCAATGTTTAGAACCATGTTAAGGGTGTAGACTGAACGCTATTTAATTAACTAACCAAAAGTATTTGAAGGTTACATCATTATGTCTCAACCTTTAAGGAGGACATAATAAATTAGCTGAAAAGTACTGAATGTTTCTGATATCATTTAAATCCAGTGCACAGTGTGATGTACTGTGGGTCAGCGTTACCTAGACCTCCATGTTCAAAGAAACAAATCAAAGTGTTTGCTTCTGAGAAGGTCTGACTGTGCAGGACCCAATAACATCCACCAGTCTCTTTAAGATTCATCTGCTGCTGTGCCTTTCATTTAACTTCTTTGATGGACATGCTTCCACCATACTTTCCTTCCAAGTCTGGCCATTTGATATGGAGCTGTTCGCCTCCTCCCACTGTGGGAACATGATTTGCTTTGGAAGGTAGATGATGGAAATGAGTCAGCAATAAATTGTAAAAGTAATGCAAATATTACAGCTACTGGCCAATATCAATCAAAAATCAAAACAGAACTACCAGCCTCTGTTTAATATGTTTAAGATGTTTCAAACCTGGGTTTCATCAGATACAGACATTAAAAAAAAAAGGATATCTTTTCTGTTGCTCCAGGAACAGAAATATGATCCCCAGGAATACTTGTCTTCTGTGCATTAAAAATTGCCTGAAAACAAGACAAAAACAAACAAAAAAAAAAAAATCAGTGGTTTTTATCCAACATCATAATTCATTGTATAAAATCATCTTCTTTGGTCTTTGGGAGTTAATGATAAGTGGGGTTGAATTAAGAAGTGGAATGAATAGATGACTCATATGCAAGTTGTTTTCTGTAACATAGGGAATTTGTGCAATAAGGACACAAAAAGTGGTGAGGAAAACTAAAATCAAAGTGGCACAAAGGATAGAAAGGTACAATAGAAACCTCAGCTACAATCCACTAACAACAGGTGGAGTGAATAGTAAATCAAGGACTGTGATTTTCTATTGGCTGAGTAATTAGCAACACAACACATGATGCAGACATCAACTGGCAAGTAAATGATTACAGAGCATGTTGTCTAAATAAGACACATCAATAATGATGTAACCCTGATGTGGCATGGGAGGAGCCAAAATGTTTTACCAAGCTGAGACTTAAATGGTTAAGGGATGGTGAACATACTGACAGAACAACACACCTCATCCCTGCACCTTGTTAGTGTTTCACATTAATGACAAAATGGTATAAGGTGACACATTCAGAGGTATTAGTCGCGGTTGTGTTACTTATTTATACGCTCACTGAATGTAAATATAATTCTTTCTTGCAGCACCGATTGCTTCCAATATATTAATACAAACTGATAATACCTCTTACAAGCAATGTTCTTTTGTTTCCCTGCCCCCTGGAGGGGTAGCAAGGGGTATTGTTTTGGGTTCGGTTTGTTAACAAAACAAAGCAGCAAAACTATTGGTTGAATTCATAGACAAATTGGGTTTATAGATTGCCAGTGACCCAGAATAGATGTCATTACATTTAGGGAAAAATAAGTCAAAGTTCAAATTTTTCACAAATTTTTAAAATCCTTTTTGTTTCCCCATTTACTCATAATGGGTAAAATTTAAAAAAAAAAAAATTCAATTTTGTCAATTTACTTCAAATTTGGCACATATATAGAGTCAACTGATATGCTGACATCACCACACACATTGACATGATGACATCAGCAGAATTAATGCCAAAATAAGCTCCAATATGTGTGAGGGGCAGGGTTTGTTGTGCCTGGCGTCACTTGTTATCAATACATTCACATTACACATGAAATTTGGTGGAACCGATTACACATTTTACAACAGAAGCTGTTTATGGCTCTGTGCATTTTAAATATTTCAGGAAACCACTGAGTAAGACAGTGCACCATCAGCACAACAATAAAATATCTACTGTAAACACTGTGTAGCAAAGTAGGCAAGAGGTGAAATAAGAATAGAAAAAAGACACACCATTAAAACATCCTGTGTTATCTTGTCCAACTCGTACAAGAAGTTTGCAGATGACAATGGTTGCTGCAGAAAAAATGTGCATCAGACCATTAGATATTAAAAAACGAAGAGTAACTTACTTTTTAAAACAAATATACTGAATACTATTTTTCACTTACACTCTGAGTCGACTGATTAGGTGGAGGTGCTTTTCTTTTGAAAAGTGCATCAGAGATGGTATCAAATGGAAGTGTGTCTTCTTGCAGGATGGTGAATAAAGGAGAGTCCCAGCGATTTCTAGAGTCTGGAGCCTCAAATCTTAGCACCAATGCATCAAAACTGCAAAATATTAAGACAAAACACACACATAGTTGGCTACACTGTCTGAAGTGTGAAAAGCAATGTTGGCACAAACTGACATTTGTCTACACTGTACATTCAGAGGTTTATAACTCACATTTCTTGTGTGTACTGCTCTGCAGCATCTCTGTCTGTGTTCCATGTTGAACTTACTTGATCTGACGTCAAACAGTACACCTTCAGAAAGAGACAGGATATATTTTAAAACATCTGTGCCAACCCTTTTCTATGTGCAGGCACTGAAAATCCAACAGTACTTCTGAAATACTTACTAG
The DNA here is from genome assembly GCA_030068375.1 of Ostorhinchus rueppellii. Taxonomy (NCBI): domain Eukaryota; kingdom Metazoa; phylum Chordata; class Actinopteri; order Kurtiformes; family Apogonidae; genus Ostorhinchus; species Ostorhinchus rueppellii. The sequence goes on along the minus strand of JAQQZY010034190.1, from coordinate 330 downwards.
ACAGTGTGGTGTCTGTGTATGTTTGATGAGACAGAAGAGTTCATAGCGGTAACCTGTACAAGAATTTAATTAGTTATTTACATATCAAACTGTTTTGATTCAGAATTTTTAAAGGATTTCATCAATTATGGGATTTACCTTTTATGTAATTCAGTGAATCCAAGATTACAATATCATCCTTATTGACTTTCCTAGAGAGAAATAATGTTAAGAGCTGTAACAGCAAAGCACCACTGAAATATTATTCTGAACTAAATAACCCACGTCCCTTTATGTATACGGGAACTTGCAAATACGTGTGTGTGTGTCTTCGCACGCACAAGCATATAT
>JAQQZY010034089.1:0-11153 GCA_030068375.1 Ostorhinchus rueppellii | reverse complement strand
GAAAACCCACGCAGACACGGGGAGAACATGCAAACTCCACACAGAAAGGTCCCGAGGATCGCCCGGGAATCGAACCCAGGTCCTTCTTGTTGTGAGGCACGAGAATAATAATAATAATAATAATAATAATGATACTGGAAACTTGGTCTTTGCTCCACCCATTCCTGGGACATGTGAGACTTTCCTGGTGAAGGCACAGACTCCTGGACACTCAAACGCAACATACTGAAAATCATGTAAATACATTTGTTCAGGTGAAAATCACCCGGTGATAGTGCTCTGGGGTTAATGTGAAATCATCAGGCTGATCTCCTAACAAGAGTGACAAACTGGGTTGCTGTAATTTAATGCATAAAAATGCTGTAATAATTTTTTTATTCCAACATCTTTCCAAAAAGTTGTAATTTTCATACGGGACCAAAAAATGTGGGTGTGGTTTGCCCTCATAGTCATATTTCAGAATTAATTATTATAAAAAAATTACTTGTTGACTAACCTATCATCTCTTTTTCCCTGTCTCCTTACAGTTAGAACAGATCCAGAAGCACACATGGTACATGTAAGTATTCCTCTGTCTTTCCTTTCCCTTTTAACACTCTCCACTTCTCTCCTATCGTAGCCTATTCTGCTGGGGTTGTAGACCTGAGGGGAGACTACCGTATGATAAATGACTTTGAGTTTCAGCCCTCTACACGAGAGTACATTTGAGCAGGCCATGACTCCACTCTCGGGGATGTGGGGGTAAATTGGTAGTGCATGAAAGAGGATGTGCAGCATATGGTCAGCTGAACAGGGAGCAGGAGAAGAGGGAGCAAGCAGAGGATGAACCCACCTAACCTCCATGTACCCATGTTTAACTTTAATAACAAGGTGTACCCTTGTTTTTTTATGTTAACATAAATCTTGCAGAATATTTGCAGTGCAGTGGGATCTGACAGAGGTTAAGAGGACGACCTTTAAATAGCAGAAAATTCATGCTTAATAAGTAATTTGCTTTAAAACTTGTAACTTTACCCACATCATCAAAAAATATTTAACCCAATGAATTTCTGTAAAATTAATTCCTTGTCCTTGTGGTGCTAGAACAGAGAAAGGTCACGGGAGGAGAATGCAAATCTTGAAAGAGACCGAGTTATGTTTTCCAGTGTAGACTAAAAGATCATGCATACAGACAGCAAGACTGATAAAAGAAACACGAGGAGACAAGACAGGAGCTGGGAGAGAAAACTAATGTGAGTGTGAGTTTTGTCAGTGAGGAAGCTACCTGGCTGTCTACATGCATCACAGACTGGCTGACCGAGTGACTGGCTGAGTGATTGAAAGTATGAATGAGTGAGTGAATGAATGAGGGCTGAGGGTGACAAATGTACCTGAGGCTGTAACAGAACCAGCTTGCATAAACCAAACCAGCTCCTGTATGTGAGGAGCTGTGGTGCTGAAAGGACAGCTCCCAACCTACTTTACTGTATAAGTAGTACTTATAGTAGTAGTACTAGTAGTATAGTGGAGGGTGTACAGTAGATGTGGAGGACTAAAACAAGCATTGTATAGCTTTATTTTTTTTTTTTATTATTAGGTGCACCATTAAATTTTTTAGGAATGTATTTAAACCTGAGAGGAGTGTACATGTATAACAGTAGTTTACAGTATATCACAATATGGACGTTTGTGTGGATAGGGCTGTGCAATTAATCGAATTTTGATCATGATTTCAATTTTGTTGTCAAACGATCTCAGAGAGAGTTGTAATGATTTATTTTCTGTTTTTCTTTACACAGTTTCCAAGAGACGCACAATACATTCCATTCCATTGCAAAACAGCTGTAATGTACATATTTGTAGCCAAAATTTATTTTCAATTTGAATGTTTTGCATAAAGAATCAATAACAAAGTGGGGGGGGTTTTAGAGAGAGAGAAATGCTGAATAAATGCATTGTGAAACTGAAAATTAATCGTTTGAATAACTGTCATTTCAATTATGACCAAAATAATCGTGATATTGATTTTTTTCCGTAATTGAGCAACCTAATGTTTGGATGTTTCTATTCTAGTACTGCTAATGGTCTTGTTGGTTTTCTGTGCTGAAGGGAAAATGGGAGTTGCACAATGACTGACCCTGATCTCTGATCTACAGTGTGTGTGTGTGTGTGTGTGTGTGTGTGTGTGTGTGTGTGTGTGTGTGTGTGTGTATGTATATGGACGCTGTTGCCCATCAAGTTGAAATACAAGACTTTTACTTGTTCTCATGAAATGATTGTGACAATGTGATTTATTATTGCTGAATAGAATCATGGAACATCACAAAGCCTGATAGAAAAATAACTGGTTTAATCATGGTGAAAGGTGGGTAATGACGAGTATAAATAGAAACAAAAAGAAGCATATGTCTGAAAAGAAGACTATTTGAATTTAAAACATGAATTCAAGTTACATCTGTTGGTTAAAACAAATAAATTTAGAGTTCTAAAAAATTTTCCAGGCAAAGATGACAAAAGACATAGAAAGGAAACATAATTGTATAGCGTCTGGGGAGAGGGAGGAAATGATGAAGGAACTAAATTTGGAAAACAGGACGGGAGAAGAGCTGAAGATTACAAAACTAAACAGCGTGACTCAGTCATCTGTCTGCTTGTTGAGCATGAGGACCCTTTCACATGCATTGAAGTGAGCACGCAAATGACTAAACATGGAGTAACTACATGACTGTCAAAGTTTCCTTATGTGAACCATGTTTATAATGAGGTAAACAAATGCTCAAGTGCTTCAAAACATTATGCAACATTCTGCGTTGACCTTCACTTAAATAGTCATTAAATCAGTTTATTCCCAGAATGAACCCTGTAACGCCTCTATATATTATGAGGTTTATACACTGTGGACGTACTCGTATTTACAAGAAATTATTAAGGGTCATACTGGACGACTGTGTCCTTATTTGTGCTGCAATTTCTTTGCGTTCCCAGAGGGGGAAAGAACGAGCCCGAGCCAGAGCAGCCTGTGCCGAGGAAGGTGACTATCCGCAGCCTGCCCTCTGCAGACGACATCGACCCCGACGTACTGGACAGCATGCACTCCCTGGGCTGCTTCAGAGACAAAAACAAGCTACTGAAAGACTTGCTCTCAGACGAGTGAGTGAAAGGGGGAGTTAAAGGGATAGAGCTGGGATAGATGAAGGAAAGAAAAAAAAAAGAGTATGAGAAAAATGCAGATGTGGTTCTGTGAATAAAAAAAAGGTGGGAGTGGGAAAGGAAAAGTTAGAGATGAAAGGGAAAAGGAGTGTGATGAAATAAGTAAAAATAAAAGGGGGCTGGAGATAGGGAGCAGGGTTGTGGTTACAATAAAAGAAGAGGGTTGATAGCCATGGAAGGATGGCTGTGTGGAGTCTGGCTGCACTGACGGCCTTAGTTTTTCCTGGGCTCTTATGAAATCCTGTGAGGTTGTCACTTCTGATGACAGATGCTATAGATCACTTAACTGTTATCACATAGTGCTTACATCGCTTGCCACTCGATACTTTTGCCCAAAGTGATTGTGGACTGCACAGCAAAAGCCTTGGTCATTTTGTTATGTGTAGTGAGCGTTTTCAGATGGATTGCACATGTTTAAATGTCCCTTTTTATCCCCTTTTAGTCTCTTTTACATATTCCCAGTCTCTATTTAATGCTAAATGAGTCTTACTTTCCTCTCTTCCATATCTTACATTCGCTTCCTTTCTCCTGGGAGCATCCTGTAATAGTGCTGGACTGGAGGAAAATCTGCCGTCTCTATCTCTTTTCCCCTGGTTGGTTTTAGCTGAAGTTGCAGGTCCTTGTCTCTTTGCCTCCTACTGCTTTCCAATCTGTCTTTATTACAGTGGGCCGATCCCTGGGCCTTTTGCATAGCGACGACTGGCCTAGAGGCTAAAGATATTAGGCTTCCTGATTTACTGCGAAAGAAAAGGACAAAGTCATAATGTTTTGATACTTTCATAAACTTGCCAGCAGACTCTGTGTGTAGAGATGGGGCATATCCTGAAAATATGTGCAGAATATTATATGATGGCTTAATGATCTGTAAAACTAAAAGTTTTGTTTTAATGATCAAAGCTATTTAGTAGCTGTTTCACAAGGAACTCAAAAAGATTAAATGACATTAATCATACTGAGGGTTTTTGCAGTTTAATTTGTTGATTTTAGGCACTCCAAATGAATTACATGAAATCTTCTCTTTATACTGTACCTTTTTAAATAGCATATTTTTACCTCCACCAAGAAAGGTTCTGTTTTTGCTAGAGTTTGTTTGTTTGTTAGCAACATAACTCAAAAAGTTGTCGACGGATTTTGATTAAATTTTAACGATGTGTCCGCTCTGGGTTAAGGAAGAGATGATTAAATTTTGGAGGCGATCCGGATCACTGTCTGGATCCAGGGATTTTTTTTAAAGGATTCTTTATCATTACGAGATAGGGCATGGCGGCACAGAGTTGCACATGAGGTCATTCAGCACCATCTAGTGGAGGAACATACAAACACTACCTTGGCGGAGGTCTGTGCTCTTCGAGTGCTTTTCTAGTTTCGTATGTTTTCACCAGTCATTTCATTGTCCCCTATTTTCAGTGACAACCAAGAGAAGATGATCTATTTCCTGTTGCTGGACCGTAAAGAGAGGTACCCCAGTCAGGAAGACCAGAATCTCCCCCCTCGCAATGAGATTGGTAAGGAAGAGGAAAAGTGCAGATATGAAAGAATAATCAATAAAGAAAAGAGCATAACAGTAAACACAGTCTGGCACACAGTATGTCTGAGCCCTACCATGTGACACGGGTGTATTACTTCAAATGGCTTTTCATCGTACCATTAAACAGACATCTGTTTACCAGCCCAAACCATTCTAATTTACACAAGAATAAGTGCTGCAAGAAGGTATGCTCATGTATGCTCTGCTGTCATTTTTTTTCCATTTCTCTCTCTCCAGAGAAGCTGCATTGGCTCCAGTAGTGGTAGATTGGCTCTCCAGTAGAAAAAAGCTTTCCGTTTTATTGGAAATAGACAAGCTCCTCAATGGAATTTAGTAGTAGAAATAGAAGATGCCAATAGGCCAGAGTGTTATTTTGAAAAACTGTCAACTCAGACGGCTTCCATTTCGATTTACCTCACCAAAAAAAGAAAATATTCCCTCATTCATTCATATGCTGCGATGCAACATAGATTTCCACCCACAGACATCTGAGAGGAGACAGAGATGCTCTACTTAGACTTCTGCCAGGGTTATTTTCTGACAGCAGTACTGCAATAGGAGTATTCTGTGAAAATGCGAGTGTGCGCTCTAAATACAGACATTTTGATGAATAGACTCCCTCTTCAGGGAATGTGATACAGTCAATACATTGGCCATTAGTTCAACAACTGAAAGGAAACCATTATGTATTCACTATTAGTTAAAATGTCAGTCTGATCAGTGCTTAACATCACTCACAAATACAGCCATTTCACACAACTATGCAACACATAGAAAGGCACCAGGTGTGTCATGAGTCATTGTATCCCTGTGTCAGATCCTCCACGGAAGCGGGTCGACTCCCCCATGTTGAACCGCCACGGCAAGAGGAGACCTGAAAGGAAGTCCATGGAGGTCCTCAGTGTCACAGACGGAGGCTCACCTGTACCTGCCAGGAGGGCTATTGACATGACACAGCATGGGCAAAGGTACGAATGACAGAGGTGGTGAAACATCTATTACGTAAACGTTCAAGTGAACACAGATGGACATTATTACCCCACCCCCGACGGAGAAGCCAGGGGTATTGTTTTTGGTTCAGTTTGTTTGTTTGTTTGCTTTTTTGTTATCATTTTAGCAGAAAAACTATTGGCTGAATTCATACCAAATTTGGTTTGCAGATTGCCAGTGACCCAAAAAAGATCTCATTACGTTTTGGAAACAGTAGGTCGAAGTTGCAATTTTTTATGAATTTTTAAAAATCTTTTTCTTTCCCTTTTACTCATAATGGGTGAAATTTCAAATGTCTGTAGCAGCAAAACTATTGGGTGAATTCATACCAAATTCAGTTTATATATCGCCAGTGACCCAGAATGGCTCTCCTTACATTTTGGAAACAGTAGGTCAAAGTTGCAATTTTTATGAATTTTTTTTTTATCTTTTTTTTTCCCCATTTACTTATAATGGGTGAAATTTCAAATGTCTGTAGCAGCTAAATTATTTGGTGAATTCATACCAAATTTGGTTTGTAGATTGCCAGTGACCCATATTGGATCTCAATACATTTTAGGAATCATAGGTCAAAGTTCAAATTTGTCCTGAATTTTTAAATCTTCCCATTTACTTATAATGGGTGAAATATGTGGGAGGGGCGGGGTTTGTTGCGCCTGGCACCACTTGTTCTGTGTTTGTGTGTTTGTAAAAGTACCCATTATATAATAGTTCTAATTGATATAATTAATGTTTATTGATGCACTGTGAAGGATCTCCAAGACCACCAGTGTTTTAGCGGGTCATACCAGAGTCTGGTTCTGGTAACAACAGGCTAGATTGTGGACAAACGTAAACAGAGACTGACTCTCTGCTCACTTTGTCTCCTGTCTCACTGTAGTAAATCAGTATACAGTAAAAGCTTGGATATTCCCGACGCCAATACAAAATGCAGCAAAGAAGAGAGGTATTCGCTTCCTTTGTGTTGTCACTTCCTCTTGCTTCTTGTCTCACACCCGTGGCAAAAAGCCGTCGATGGCTGTGGAAAGATGCAGTGGTGCCTTCTATAAGATGCATTATGTAAGATGGTGATGACCTCTGCAGCATGTGGTGGCTTCACGTGTCTATTTCAAAAAGCAGCATTAGCAAAGTTGCAGCTTTTGTTCCCAACAGACTCAGCTGATTTAGATTGGCAGTTCCTCCAGTTTGACCTAACTTTCTTAATTAGCTTAATTCTCAAACTGAAGAACACTTCATTCATTTGCAATTCAGACTCTTAATATCTACAACCCCCCTTTTCCGGTGTTAGCTCAATTATCTCTTCTTTTCATAATCTGAATGCATTGATAATCAGTTTCTCTCGTACTGTGTCCCACTTTCTCTGCACGCATAGCAGTTCTCTATTTTAGAAATATTCAAGTCGAGCCATAACCACACCCCCACAAGGTCCTGCCGACTGATTTAAAATCCATTTCCTCGTCTTATTTCAACAAGCAATATATCATCACACCGCACATTTCTGGTCAGAGGCAGTGACATTTGTGACAGCGGGGGAGATTGAATCTGAGAGGGGTGATAACCTGATCTGCCTAATGATAGGCAGATTGGCAGAGTGCTGGAAAAGCTTTCAGAGGAAAAGGACATAAATGTGGAGGCAGTAAGAACATGTACATTGTAGATAAGAATATATAGTTGAATATTCATGCAAATGTCACATACATTAAAAACTCTACACCCCAGCAGTTTTTCAATAGCAAAATAAGAATTTATTTCCTTTTTCCCTGTACCTTATTTCACTGGAGGACGCCTCTTCAGTTTTAAATCCATTTCAAAAGCTCCCACCTCTTTACACTTGCGCTTAATTCTTTCTGTCCTCTGGTGCCTCTGAATTTCACTTTAAATTTCATCTTCTTGTGTTTTATCGCCTCTACTCCAGTCTTTTATCCCTTAAGGCGACCCGAGTCTTATCTCTTCTTCTTTTAAAGGTTGTGTTAGTTTAGAAGCTTTGTCTGTCCTTCACTGATTCTTCTGTTTCAGTCAAGTCTAGAATTTCAAAATACTGCCAATAGTACTGTCTTAACGGCATCAGGATCGATCCGGATATCATATTAAACCACCAAGGCCACTAAAATGAGTGTCTTGGGCATTTGCTTTCAACACAACCTTTAGGATCACTCGTGTAAATCTCAGTAAGATCACAGCAGCAAACCAAAACATTGTTCCTATCCTGCTTCTATTGGAAGCCGTAGTCATTACTAAAAAACTTCCCCTGCATCTTTCTTCCATGCTACTTTAAATCAGTGTTTTTGTTTACACCCCTCCGCCAAAATCTCTTTCAGGGACTTCTCCCTAGCCTTTCATGTCACTTCTCTCTCTCTGTTTCCTGTGGTCCCTTGTGTGCAGCTGACCTTCAGTCCAAAACGCCCCCCTCTGTTAGTATGAAATTGCTATGCTAATGTGGAAACGCTGCTAGTTTTTCTCTGTCTGGCTCCCTATCACATGTGGTGGTGATGGTGGTGTGGGGGTGGGGGTGGGGGGGGCTCTGTAACACTGCCTCTCCGCCTCCAAATCAAATTGAATCTTTCTCTTGCCCTATGTCTTTTTCCCCCTACACAGCTCTCCAACTGATTTGCGGAGGGGGAAAAGTACATCCGTTAGAGAATCTGGATTTTGTTCTTTTTTTTACTTTTCTGCCTTTTATCAGGGCCTTGCGTACTTTGTTTGATCATCTGCGTGTTTGTGTGTGTATAGACGATGGTGATGGTGATGGGGGTGCACATGCGTAGCCGAGTAACGTCCAAAAATTTGACTGACTTTCTCTGAACCTAACCTTATCTTTCCCCAACAGCAAACTTTTGTTGACAGCACTGAAGATTTGTAGAACTTCAGATCAGAGGGTGTCAGAGAGAGGACTGACTTTGAAACATGTATTTTGACAGGATACATTTCCACTAGTGTGAATGGTGGAAGAGAGAGAAAATGGTTTTATCTAAAATTACACAATCCTTATCCAACATTTTGCTTCACGTATCTCAGACAGTGTACAGAGTTACAGCCCGCGCAGTTGCCCGATCTGCGTCTTCATACATGTGATTGCTGATCTGACTACTCCTGTGAGGTATAATTGAAAAGATTTTTCTGAAAGCGCTGCTGTAGCCGTGTTCCACTGAAATACACATGGAGATATTCTCACACGAATTCCCAGTTCATTCTTGATACACCCAGAAGTATCTTAAAAGGACATTTAATGTTAAACTCAAAGAAAAAGAAATCCCAGTGATTTAATTTTAAGTCTTAACAACATGCCAGGAGAAATGAAGGGAGGTTAATAATATGCTAATGAAGTATGGAAGAGTGCAGCAGTGTAAAGAAGAGAATATCAATTGATTTTTTTTTTTTTTTTCCTCTTATTCCCCCATACAGATCTGCTCTACTTGCTTCACAAAGCTGAATGTGTGTTGGGTTAGTTGGAGCAGTCTTAATAAGTCAGGCTCTCATGCTAATTATTGACTCTAATTTATTTAAGAGGCTCAAATGAGCACAAATAAAGCACCTTTAACACTGATCTCCACAGCAAAAACTGCAGGGGTCTTACTACATTTAGAAATTTGAGGAGCAGAGCTGTGAATATTAATGCGCCGAATTCTCAGGGAGTTGTCAGCTCTCAGGAAAGGAAATGAATTTAAACAGCGTGTTGATTTATATGAATATCGGCTCCATGTCGAGGAACTGTACCGGCAGGAAAAACTCAACGCAAAGTAGGGAGAACGGAGGGGGGAAAAAAATTTAACTTTCTCCACTTACCTCACATCACTCCAGCAGAGCAGTAATATTGTTTTTTTTTTTAGCTTTGGCAGTGTTGTTCGTTCCCCGTTTGACTCCTGGCACCATCCATTTCATTTTGCTCCCGTTTCCTTTTATTTCAGTCCATGCCCTCATCCCAAAACATCTTGTACTCGTTCCATCCCCTACAGCTCAACATCAGACCCCCACGGGTGCTTTGGATGGGTCTCTGACACAGCCGGTGGTCACACACTGAGGACACTGGGCCCTCTCCAAAACAGGCTGGGAAATGTTCAGTTGATGACTAATGGATAATAGAAAGACCAAAATGGGGAGCAACACAAATGGATAGTCGCACACAGAGTATACGCATAGGCCATTGCACACTGCATTTACCTGCTGTGGGTCTGTAGCTTTGCAGATAGTTGCATTTTATTTTACCGTACTTTGAAATCTGCTTCTGAGAGTTCTGTCTCTGTCCCAAAACAATTAGAGCAATTATAATTTTCCTTGTGCTGCTCAGTGGAGTTTTTATAGTTCTGAAATTTTAATTAGGATTTATTCTTATTTAGTCCTTCAGTTTGGTTTCAATCTGTTTTAGCTTTGGAGTGTGTGCTTAGTTTTTGTTAGGAGATGACTCATTTTAGTTTACTTTTATTCATTTGAAATGTTTGAGTTTTTCAGGTATTAAGAGGGAAACCTTAATTTAGGAAAGATGAAATCAAATATTATTATTATTATTATTATTATTATTGTTATTATACATTACATTATTAATACCCTCATATTGTGTCGAGCCACAACATGAATAGTTATCAGCAATAACTAAGGAGTTGTTTTTCCACAACAATTATAGTTCTTTTTAGTATTCATGCATTGTTATTTTAGATATTTCAATATTTTCCCTTCTAGTTTTGTAGGTTTAGTTTCCACTCTTTTCCATATTGACACATTGTGTTAGAAACCATGCTCTTTTTATTCTGGGACTTCCAAAGATTATAAGTTACTTTTTGACCCTCACACACTTTAACAGCCACCAATGACCAAAAGCATCTACTGATTTAAAATGTTTAATAACTTTTGAGCCACTAATCCTATCAATACAATTCAATAATTCTGGTAAAATGCAGTTTTTCAGCTTTGCACTGGGAATAGAAATGTTCCACTTGAATGTTCAAAAGCTCCATAGTGAATGTAGAACCACAGGAGAATGTAAAACCCATGTAGTTTGACAAATGACAGGGGTTTTGGACGCTTGTTTTGTCATAAATTTCACTGGAAAAGTCAGTTTTCTATGTTTTGGTGAAATAGTCTTCAATTTTACTCTGAGCTTTGTGAACTTCTACACTGAGATAATAATATTGTAAGAAATGCTGATAATTTACTTGGGGAAAATTACATGTAGAATGGAATACATTGAGTAGTCTTACACATCTAAGTTCAAATATCCCATAGAAACACAGAGGTTTTTTAGTCACACTGAAAAATGTTAAGTATGTGAAACCTTTTGATTCTCTCCACTATGAAAAATTACATTCAATCTCCAAATATACAGTCACCTCCAAAAGTATTGGAACAGCCAGTTCAATTCCTTTGTTTTTGTTGCGTACTGAAGACATTTGGGTTTCAGATAAAACGATGAATATGACACAAAAGTTCAGAATTCCAGCTTTTATTTGGTGGT
>JAQQZY010034051.1:0-11154 GCA_030068375.1 Ostorhinchus rueppellii | reverse complement strand
TCTTGATTGTCAGGCTTCAATGTGACACATTGAAAACTGTCTCAGAGGTCAGCTATGCAATCTTGATTTTAGGCAGATTTTTGTGTGACATAGGATATTCCAGTAGTGTTGTAGGGCATGTGGGCCATGAGTTGAGTAGGCCTGGTCAATTCTTTAACGCATAAGGACCCAGAGCTACTTTAGTGGCAATTCCCAAATATATTGTTCTGTCTATTTAACCTGTCTTAGGGGATTTATCACTATTTATGGTAATATAGTCCCCTGTATTTAGTGTTTTTTCAGTGAAAAATCAGTTAATTTACTGATCATGTAGATGCTCATAAAAATAAATTCAGAGGTTATATCAGAAACAGAGAAAACTGAACAAAAAGTGAGGGGTTTTTTTTGCTGAATGTTAAAACAAGCAGTTACAAGCACTGTCATTATCAAACTCCATGGGTTTTACGAGTGAATCCTTGCTATAGAACAGGGGTCGGCAACCCGCAGCTCTTTCATCCCTCTCCTGTGACTCCCTGTGGCTTTGGGAACATGAATGAGTACATAATTTAAAATAATTTTGTTTTGTTCGTTCATTTTTTACTTTCAGCCACACTGACCACAGGGTATTGTCATCAGTTGGTCGTCCGTCTGTCTATTTGTCTGTTTGTCTGTAATCAGTGATAATTCGCTATGGCCAGAGCCCCACAGAGTTGGCTGTATGCACTCCGCAGATATCTGTGTGTACTTGGACCACAATCAATGTGCACCCAAATCGTATGTGAAAGTGTCCAGCATGGTTAAGAAAAAAAAGAGGGATGAATGACAATGCCTCTGTGAACCATCATTTGGAAAAACCAACACTGTAGTGTCCACTTCCCTTCCAGCTTCACTGACAGTGGAGATGATAGAGCAGAGGAAAAGGTGAGACAAATGGAACTAAACAACAAGAACTTTCCCAATATTTAGCTCAATCCTGTGAAAATGAGCCTAATGTTAACGCCAATGTTAATAATGCAAAGTTAGAGCCTGGTTGGGCTCTGGATATAGGCGACACAAGCATCTGTCTAGGGTGCCATCTGCTGGAGGTGACGTGAAATTACAGACAAAAAAATACAATAAAATAAATTAAATATCTGTAAAATAAACTTTAAACGTACCTTTTACACATCCTTGACATGTTTTCTCTTAAATAAATCATAATCAAACCTCAGCATGACAAATCTTTGTTACACTTAACCCACTTTGTGGATTCTATATTCATAAAGCCATGACACCAACTCACATGATCTCTGAAACATGCTAAGTATCTAACAGTTTAGATTAATTCTCATTGGATATTTATTTCCCTTAGACTTATTTCTCTTATACTTGTGACTCATTTGCATTAATTCTTTATCAATGTATGCACTGTTTTAGATGTTATGTTTTAAACATAGCATTAAGGGAAGAAAAAAAAAGGATATATGCAGTCTTGTTTTAGTTGCCAAAAGGGTTTTGTGGTTCCTTGGGTTTTCTTTTCTTTGGGAAACGGGTCCAAATGGCTCTTTGAGTGTTTAAGGTTGCCAACCCCTGCCCTTAATAATGTTGCTGTTGTCATTTTGTGTCTTGGTCTGTTGCTCCGCCCATCACATTTCTCCCAATCACAAAGTCAGTAGCGTTTCAGCTTCCAGGTTGCCAGTTCCCATTGAGCTGCACCTGAAACATTTCTGATCCTAAATTTCTGACATTACTAAACCTAAAAGGCTTATAATTATTCCCAAATATGTTGTGACAAAGTAAGATACAAAACAAGGATATGTATAGGAGATGCTTTTGAAACATGGAGACGACTGAAAGCAGAGAAGAATTTGAATTTGGTCTCACCGAGCCTGGCTCCTGTGGTCTCCCATGAGACCGCAGCTTGGGTCTGGTGAGACCATGGGCCTGGTCTCACTGCCCGCTGAGAGCCACCAGGTAAAAAGACCATGGCCTGGCCAGTATTTGTGTCAGTAGGACTCATCACTTGCTGTGGTAGCTCCTTGTAGTAGACACTTATGCTGGATCTGGCAACCCCCTAGACTAGGGGGAGGGGGAGGAAATACCATATCTATAGTGTTTGGAAAAACTTTAAAACTGTACTTACTGTTCTTATTAAAATTGTTCATCATCATGTATTTCACTGTTTTCCTTTTTTTTTTTTTTTTTGAAAGTGTCGTTTGTAAATGTAAACATTTTCATGATGTAATCCTGTAATTATTATTATCTTTTTGTTTGCACTAAAACAAAGAGAACATTTTTAGTTGTCATTATTTATATGTGTTGGTGTTATTATTTTACTATTCTACACTTGAGATTTGATGAGTCAGTATGTATCTGAACGGACATGATTTTGACATCCTTGACTGTTACTATCAGTGCCATTTTTGTATTTCACAAATTCTCCCCACGGGCCAGAGTGGACCCTCTGGGGGACCGTTTTTGGGCTGTCCCGTGTTATAGATGATGGTGTTTCCATTTTCATTACGGAGCCTTTGAATGTCCAAATGAGTCATAACTGATGACCAAGAAGAGACGACAAATTGTATTTTACCTCAAATATTTCAATGTATTGATAGGTTTATGGTTTAGATGTGATTAAACATTTTAGATCAGAAGGTGATTTTGGTTACCGCTGGCTGTTTGGGTCTAAAAAAAAAGCAAAGATAGAGCAGAAATTGTCATTATGTAAACCAATGTGAAATTATTCGAATATATATATATATATATTTAGTTGTATCTTTATTTAGAAAGGGCAGGAGCATGTAACAAGATAAATACATCCAAAAGAACAATTCCCTTCTAATTTGTGAATGATAAGTCCATTAAAGAACTATTTACAAGAACCTGTGGGGGCTGCCCGCTGCTGCTGTCTCGGAAATTAAAAAACATAAATAAAATGATCCCACACTGGTGTTACAGAATCTGGATATCAGTGAGGTCATACAAAGTCTGCTCTCATCTTATCCAGCTGTTCCAAATTTGATCAAATTTAGCTTGTTGGCTTCTTATTAAATAGGTTAATTTTTCCATTATAAATATTTCTCGAATTCCAATCCAATCATCTTGTGTGGGTAGAATCAGGTTCAACCATCTTATAGTGATTGATTTTTTTTGTTTTTTGCTAGCAACGAGGAGTATTATTGAAATAATTAAAAACATAAGTACTTGAATGAGGATAGAAAGAGATTAGAATATTCACACCGATGCATAATACAATTAAAAGATTCAAGGAATACACAGTGTTTCAGTGCATAAAGGTCAGGGCTCAAGCCTCGGCTGAGCACTGTGATCCCTGATCCTTCAGATGAAACCACATCAAGAACCATCATTCCTCTAAAGCTGACAGAACCACATGGGTCAGGATTACTGTAGAGAACCTTTGTCAAGCTCTACAATACAGCGTTACAGACACAAATACCAGTTCAAAGGCATTTCCAGCTTCCTTTCACAAAAGACCTGGATGGTGGTTGGTCCAATCCACTCTAATCCAACCTCATTTATGAAGCACATGTGGAATACAACCAAAGTGTTACACATAGAATTCATACTGTACAGGAATGATGATGATGATGATGATGATGATGATGATGATGATGATGATGATGATGATGAAGATGATGATGAAGATGATGATGATAATGATGATTATAATAATAATAATAATAATAATAATAATAATAATAATAATATATGTCTGACCACATCCACATGCTTTCAGAAGTCCACATCTCTTCAGACCACAATTAACAACAGGTTTCCTTTTGGCTCAGTAATTTAAACTGACATTTGCAGATGTAACTGCATTAGCTGTAAGTAGTGAGTATATTTTACTGCCAAGCCAGTGAATCTGGATCTCTACTGGGAACTGGAATCATTAACAGTGGATGTGCAGGTGCCCCTACTCATTTCACAGTCTAGAGTGTGACATTTGATTTTTGTGAAACACAGTGAAATGTGTTACCAATGAAGTGTTACCACATATTGGCAGGCTCATAGTGTAGAAAATGATTTTCTAAACGTAATCTAAACAGTCATTATATTTGGCCAGATTGTGAATGCTTGATTAAAAGTCTCCGAACCAATTTATTCCAAGAAGACTTCATAGAAAATAAAACTCATTTCCATTCTTGATATTTTTTAAAGAAAATTTTGTCAAGGAATTATTTGCGTGTGTGATGAACTCTCCGTGGTCTGTTAAAGCTTACAGCTGTCTTTTCTCCGTGCGCCTTATTATCCTAGAGGGAGAGGGGCTGTTTAATGCTAAGTGCCAATTACTAGCACTCCAAGGTTAGCAGGCCAAACTAGTCCACACTCTGTCTGCACTTTGAGCACTTTCTCTGCAGCAGGAGACAAAGCTCCAGCCCTCTGACGAAACACACACATGCTGTCTCTATCTGCTGCCGCCCCTCCCATTCTCTTTTACCACTTCAACTTCTCTCCTGCGTTCAGCTGTTAGTTATATCTCCCTCTCCATCAGGTTGATCTCCCTCCTTTCTTGCCTGTGAAAAAGAAAGTGTTCGTTTATCCGCACCGGAGCATCGCTGTAAGAGAACAGATCCTGGAACTGTGTTGCGAGTTCTTGCACATACGTGTCTGAGTCTTTGTTGGTCTTTTTGCATGCTGCCAGTGTGTGTGTGTGTGTGTGTGTGTGCGTGTGTGCATTCAAGGGGATCTGACATATTGCAGGAATAGCAGCTCTTCTCTTCCCTCCGTGTGTGTGTGATACAGTGATACAGGCCGTATGGTTCCCCTCAGCGATCAAATCAAATAGGCCCTCATCTCCCAGTGAAGCTCATTCAGAAACGACAGCAATGATTGACAGCTGCCGTGGGCACCGCATGCACAAAACCACAACTTAGATTTATCTGTCATAGCAGGGTAAAACAGCATGACTGTGAGTTAGGTTTCGACTCGGCTTGCATTATGCATTCAAGCGTGTGTATACTCACAAGTGCTCAACAGAGGAAAGGGACCGGCCTCTCCTCAGATGACGTAAATCGGTGATTTGCAGCAGTGGGATCCAGGTCTGCTGCCAAGTATGCCCTTTGTTTCCTGTTTTTCACTAGACAGGATATGACCTTGTTTGAGGGAAATTAGGAGCATCGCCCTCATGATAATAAAACAATTTTGTCACTATATAGGCCCGAACACACACAAGCACCCACACATCTGCACACAGCATTAGTAGAAAAACGGCAGCTGAGTCAGTGTGAAAATGCGTGGGTGTAAAGTTAAACTGAGATTGATAAATGCCCTGCTGCAGAAGAACATAGAGGTAATACGTCGGGACCAGCGTCAATATCAGTGATCCTGCGCTCAAGGCTCTTTTACTTCTAAGTGTACAAATATAACAGAACATAAAAACACAATGCTCAATTTTTTTCTAGGCTTGAAAACTGTAAAAGGGTAAGCACTCAATTAGTACAATAAACCACTCATAAGCACAATTTCAGAAAAGATCTGATTATCACTTTTTATTCCAATAATCACACAAGAAACAAATGAGCTTTTTAAGTCGACATTTTCTGAAATTCTATCAAATGTCAAAAGCAAACTTTTCATCCAGCTCAAAGACGAGTACAATCCCTGTTCAATGACGCGTCAGTAACGCATAGTATGGCTCCCACAGCTCAGACTGACAGGATGACCCGGTCTCAGTCCATTTACAAATAGTTCCATTCGCATTATATGGCTGATTGTACACAGTGGACTGACTACCATGCACCTCTGGATCAGCTGAAGTTCACGGTCATGCTCTTTTCTGGTGACATTCTCCAAGGTATCTTTACTAACAGTGATGGTGACATCATTTTGTGAACTGTTTAAACCAACAAACCAACCAGATACAACTCAAGGATGTTCAATAAGGACAAGGAGTTCAATGTTTCAGATGCCTTGAGCTCAAAACCACTGAAGCCAAACACACCCAAAAGCTGGCCATCTGACTCATTTTCATCCAGGCTATTGGATTTTAATGAAGTGCCTTTTTAGATTTTTTTTTTTTTTTAATGTTTGAGTATATTATTAATCAATAAATCAATCAATCAAATTTTATTTATATAGCACCAAATCATAACAAGTAAAAATAATTCTGGAATTTCCCCTTGTGGGCATAATAAAGGAATATCTTATCTTAACTTATCTTATCTTATCTTATCTTATCTCATCTTACATTATCCTATTGAACAAAAAAACAAAACAAAAAAACCTTATCACATGACACTTTACATTGAAACCAGACTCTCAAGCCAAATATGAATAAGATAATTATTGTTATAATTATTTGATTCACTTCATTCTTTTACTTTCTTTCATGTCTTGGTAAATTCCACTGGCATGTTCAGTTTAATAAGCTCTTATCTGGCATGTGTGTTTCTGCACATGAAATTTGACACCATGGCAACGTGGCCCTATTGTTTATCTGTTGCTAGGTAACCCACCTCAGTGATGATTCCATTCTATATAGCAACGTGATTGGAAGGCCAAAATTACTAACATCTCCCAAACTACTGGTGCTATGAATTTGCCGTTGTTGCTAGTCTTCCTTGGCAAAAATATACATAAGTATGCCAAACTGCAGCAGTCAGCTCTGTCCACACACACACACACATACACACACAAACACACACATACAAACAGATAGAGTCCACTTCCCTTTTATGATATAGAATAATTAAAAATACAATATAAGACCAACTATTGTGTTATTTGTGTTTGTTTCAAATTCATTGAAATGAAATCAGTCAAATTTCCTCTAACAGTAAATATTTTTCTCACACAACCTTATTGTGGACATCAACCCCATACTGTATAGAAGCTCATTTAAAGCAACTTTTTGTTTACCAAGATAAGAGAATTAGATGATGACTTCACAACAGGCGTTTTGGTTCTGAATGACCAGACGAATAGCAGAAAAAATGATGCTATTGTTACCTCAGGGTGCAATTTGTTGGGGGGGGTGTCAACCCCACCTCTGTTTTTTACATCCCTATCTCTATAAAAACTCTATAAAAACTGAAATAACAGGCAGGTTGAGACAGTTTTCTTCCGCCTATAGCCTACATTACTGGCACTAACGTTCACCTAAATCAAATTGCTGGCAGTGTCAGAATTTGTGAACGTCCTCATGCACTGGGGGGTAAACTTGACAGACTCACGGGGTCCAGCATTTGTGTTCAGTGGATACAGGTTAGACGGTGTGAACATTTTGTGTACGATCCGCTGTACAATAGAGGAATTGAACCCAGGAGTTGGATGTTGAAAGTATGTAAAGTTTCACTTCCATTTCATGCCAGCGTTAGTTACGTTAATTATGGACCACACCCCCATGTATTTCTTCCTCTATTTTTTTGTTTTTTTTTGACAAATCACACTCTGTTTACCCCCAACAGTAAAATTTACAAATCCTCATAGGAAGAGGCAGTAGATACAGGTCTGCACCATGTCACATATTTCTAACAATTCATTTCTAAGCTGTATACGATGTGAACTTAAACAGAGTTCATAACAGAAGACTTCACTTGAGCTATTTTTAGAAACATTTATGAACAACAAAAGACCACAAGCGCATCAGAGATGAGCAGTAACACAACCAATGAAAATGTTTGGACTTAATGCAGCAGTACTATACCTTTAATGTTTGTATCTATGTAACTGATGACATTTGTCGTTTTTTGAGCTCTCTTTATCAGCCAGGCTGCAGACACAGGTACTGATCCTTTCTGGATTTGTCGATATAGTGGATATATATAAAATACCTCTCACATTATTCAAGCCATCTGATTCCATCCATATGAAGATCACTGACATCAGTGAATCAGGGAAGAACATGTAGTGACAGCTGATGAAGGTGTGTGGATCAACTGTCCTGGAGTTGTATAAAATACAACAAGAGTCAGTAGTGTTTCCATAAGTCTTGGTTCTCAGGAAATTTAACCCATAAAGACCCAAACCTCCACCAGCAACCCAAACCATCTACTGGTGTAAACTGTTTAATACCTGTTGATCCACTAATCTTATCAGTCAGTGTAAATAATTGGTGTAAAATACATTTTGTCATCTTTTCATAGTCATTAGATATGACCCATTTGGACATTCAGAGGCTCTGTAGTTACCATGGAAACACCGTCCTCTTCTACAACATTAATTCTCCAGTAAAACCCATGGAGTTGGATCAGCGATAGTCGATGGACGCACTAGGTTCATGTTCAGTTAATGAGAGATTGGACTGAAAAAGTCACTTTTTCTTCAGTTTTCTCAGTTTTTTGTATAATAACCCTTAAATGTAATCTCAGCACGATGATTAAAGTACATGATCTGTAATTAAATATAGGAAAATACCTGATTTGCACTGAAAAAAATATAAAAACAGAGAGGATAATATTATGATATATGATGATAAATCACTTAAGAAAGGTTAAATAGAGAGAAAAACATGTTGAAACTGTCACAAAAAACTGGATTCTTTTCACCGCGTGCCTTCTTTTTGTAACAGAAGGCGTATAAGACACATGATTTAACCCTGTACGGTTCCTATTCTACACCTCCACATATCATTAGACTGCTTTAACCCATAAATGCCCAGTGCTACCTTTGCAGCAGTTCTCAAATTAATGTTTCTCCCTATTTAACGTTTCTTAAGTGATTTGTCACTATTTATCATAATGTTATCCTCTGTATTTTGTGTTTCTTCAATTAAAAAGATCCAGTATTTTTTCAGTATTTAATTCGCTGATCATGTATCACTGTTCATGAACATCAAACAACTGTCTCCATCCACTGTCATTTATCAAACTCCATGGGTTTTACTGGTGAAGTGTTGTAGAGGATGTTTCCATGGTAACTACAGAGCCTCTGAATGTCCAAATGGGACGTATCTAATGACAATGAAAAGATGAAACAAAGTATTTTATGCCAATTATTTACATGTATTGATTAGATTAGTGGATCAGAAGTGATTAAACGTTGTATATTGGTAGATGATTTTTGTCGCCAGTGGTTGTTTGGGTTTTTATGGAGTAATATGGTCCCAGATCTTAGGTCAAACTCCTTCATTTATGGAGAAGAAATATCTGGTATCATAATATTATTTCTTGGAAACATGGAAAGATACCAGACATGATGATTGAACGTGAATGATGACATCTTAGGACTTTGGGATTTAATATAATATTTCTTCACAACGTCGTCTGGTATGGTGCAGCCAGGGCCCCACCCTGGAGCCGGGGTTGGGGCTCATATGGGAGCTCCTGGTGGCCGGGCTTCTGCTCATGGGGCCCAGCTGGGCTCAGCCCAAATGGACTGTTGTGGGCTCGACCTCCGGTGGGCTCACCACCCACCGAGGGAACCGTTGGGGACAGGTGCAATGTGGATTGGGCAGTAGCCAAGGGCAGGTGGCATGCAGACCCGGTCTCCAGACACAGAGACTAACATTTAAGAGCTATCTAAATCTGGTTATGATTACTCAGTTTTTCTGGGTAACCTAATATGCCCTTTTCACTTTTGAAGAGTGCCCTCCTTGTATCATGTTACATTTAACAATATATGAAATCTTCTGTCATATCTCTACTCTTTGCCTTCTGGTTATTTTATGCTTTAAGCTTTCTCCGCCTTTCCTGCGCTGACCTGTCACTGAACTTTCACCTAATTACTCTAACTCTGCTCACCTGATGACACAGGTGCTTCTCAGTATCTCCTCCCTTTAAATACCCTGCTCTTGCCTTCACTCTTTGCCAGTTTGTCCATGCATACCACGACATACCAGTGATCTCTTTGGCGTGGCTTTTTTGGTGTATGACCAGTTTCTGCTTTTGGTACCTGTCTGTTGTTTCCTGTCCCTGATTATTCTCTGTCTAAGAGTCCCGTCTGTTCCCCAGATACACCGGCAGCCTTCTGTCTGACCTCCGAGATCCGTTTAACGCCCTGGTACCTGACCTGTCTTCTGTACCTGGACCAAGCCCTCAGCCTGCTCCTCCTACACCACCAAGGTTACGAACCCCGGACCGGCCGAGACCTTCGACCCAGCGTGCTCCTCATCCTTCTTGGGACCAGTCCCGGACTACTGGATCAGGACTTAATGAACTGCTTGCACGTCCGGGTGACGAAGAGGACCTTTGATTGTGTCTTTGCTCTTTTGAACTGTGTTGTTTATGCAATACCTTCAGTGAAGACTTTGAAACTGTATTCCTGTTTATGGTTCTGCATTTGGGTTCACTTCAGATCTGCTACAACTGCACAGTTTTATGATTATGCGACAAACATGCAGATCAAATGTGACGAGGAACAGCCTCCATAAACAGAATTTGATACTGTACATACAAAGTTATCAAATTCAATCAGTCAAATTTTAATATAGCACCATGTCATAAAAACTTCTCTCATGACCCTTTACATTTAGAGCTGATCTAAACCAGACTTAAACCAATTTACAGAAACTCAACAGAATCCTAAAGGAGCAAATTCTTGGTGACAGTTGTGCGTGTGTGTGTGTGTGTGTGTGTGTCTTTATCAACATAGCTGTGATAATGCAGTTAAACACCACCATGAAGTTGACTCATTGTGTTTTATGTCAAATTTATCATCTCATTTCATTGCACCGGGGTGTTGCCAATGCAGAAATATCAATAAAATGAACACAACACAAATTTAGAAATATAAGGGAAATAGAACTGGTCTTAAAACAGTGACCATGTTCATTTTATACATCCACTTAAGTTAGGATCATTTTGCAATAGCTGGCTCAAAGGGAAAGAGAACATCCTTTTCCTTTTTTTATCTTCATTTTACAGCTGCTCTTGTTTAAATCTGGTTAAATTTCCATCTTCAGAGCATAGCTTTAAATCCTCCCCTCAGATCTTTGCAAGATAACAGAAACAGTGTAGTCTGACTTCCATTTAGTGCTTTTCAAATACAGAAAACATGAACAAAGCATTGAGATGCACATAAAATTTGACTCAGTATGCCACTGGTCTGCCTTTTTTTTTTTTTTTTTTTTTAACTCACCCACACTGTGTGGCAGAATAACTCAGACTCAGCCTACCTGGGGGAGGCATTGATCTCACAACTACAGGTTGGGAAAGAAAGCACAAGTGTGTGTGTGTGTGTGTGTGTGTGTGTGTGTGTGTGTGTGTGTGTGTGTGTGTGTGTGTGTGTGTGTGT
>JAQQZY010034042.1:0-11154 GCA_030068375.1 Ostorhinchus rueppellii | reverse complement strand
TGGGTCTTTAACCTGGATTGAAATAAACTCAGAGTTTCAGCTGATCTGAGGCTTTCTGGGAGTTTGTTCCAGACATGTGGAGTATAGAAGCTGAATGCAGCTTCTCCATGACTGCTTCTGCCTCTGGGAACTGACCACAGACCGGATCCAGATGACCTGCGGGGTCTGGTAGGTTCATACAGGGTCAGGAGGTCACTGATGTACCATTCAGAGCTTTATAGACCAGCAACAGAACTTTAAAGTCTATCCTATATAGTCTATGGTGGAAGGACCTGAGAGTTGGACTAAGGTGGTCTGCTTTTTGGTCTTCATGAGGACTCTAGCAGGAGAGTATTATATTATTATCCTCTTTAATTTGAGTTTTTTTTCAGTGTAAGTCAGGTATTTTCCTCCTGTTCTTATCAAGAAAAGGTTAGATTTGGAAGTGTTGGATATTTTATCTAGTTTTAAGAGTTAATTTCTTATTTTAAGTGTTCACACATCTGTAGACATTCTAGATTTAGCAATGTTCATTCAAGAAATTCCATCAAGTGAAATGATTTTGCTGCATGAACAGACGTTTGCTTGTTTTGAGGAGCTTTCTCCTCAGATCTAGTGTTTTTATCTTGTTTTTAGACACCCCTTTTTTGCAGTGTATATTTAATTCACTGATCAGATGTTGATTGAAAGAGTAAATTCAAAGGTTATTGTATAAAAAAAAAAACTGAAGAGAAAGTGACTTTTTCAGTCAAATCTGTCATTAAACCTAAACCCAGTGTGTCCAACCACTATCACTGGGTTTTAGTGGCGAATCAATGTTGTATAAGATGACAATGTTTCCATGGTAACTGTGGAGCCTCTGAATGTCCAAATGGGTCGTATCTGATGACATGAAAAGATGACAAACTGTATGTGACACCAGTTATTTACATGAACTGATAGGATTAGCAGATCAGCAGGTTTAGATCAGTAGTTGGTTTTGGTCACCAGGGGCTGTTTGGGTTAAAGTTACACATTTAAAGCTGAAGTAAATGCATGTGTGTTGAAGGTTCAGTTCATTTGAGCTTGTTGCATCTACAGCAATGCATCCTATTCTGTAACATCATCATACGTTGCATCACTGTCCTGGGTGAACCACAGGGCAGCATTTCATGAGCTCAGAAAAACAGCAGCTCTGTGACAAAGCAATTTACATTTAATCCAAGGGAGGGTTGAAGAGGTTTTGTTTTTTTACTTAAAGAAGCAATTGAGCAATGTTTTAGAAAGTCACAAACAGGAAGTTTATTAAAAAAGTATGATCTGGAACATAATTCAACCTTACAAAAGTTGTGAAGTAAAAAAGTACAATGTGGTAGAAATATGAGGTGTACGAAAGTGAAACACTGAAGTCCAGTTACGTCAGAAGTGTGCTTAGGTACAGCAAAAATACTTAGTTACATTCCATCACTTGCAGTTTTTGTACATTGTCGCAGTAAAATATAGAGTACATGTACCACGATGTGTAGAAAGAGTATTTATGGCGTCTGCAGGCGCGGGTGTGGTCAGGTAAATGAGCCGGGTGAGGGTGTTTGTTTGGTGTCGAGCTCACAGTGGGTGGAGACGGGGGTAGTGGTAGTGGTGAGGGGGATATGTGTCTGCCCGACAAGGTGTGTGTTGGCGTCCATACAAAACCTGACGCCTGTAGGCATGGCCCCGCCTCTTTCCCACCAGATCAACTTTCTTCAGTGCAGGAATGAGACACAGACACCTCCTCCAGGCTGAGACATATAATCTGGGCCTGTCAGGGCCTTTATCAAACAGGATCAACTGGTGTGCTGGGCCTTTCTCCACAGTCCCCACAGGCAGCAGGATACCTGCACACGCATTCCTTCGACACATCCCTGTCCCAGGAGGCGTATCATCTGTCTTTTATGGCAGCTTGGTTCAAGAGTGGGAGGAGGAGGGGGGAGACCTGGAGTACAGTTGCTCCTCTGCATTGTCCTGATTGAAAACTAAGATAGCTTCATGGCCTTCGGTTTGGAGGATTTTGCTGATCCCTTGAGTCTTGAAATGTCAGAATGCTGATCCATAGAAAATCCTTGTCCCCCTGCTTCATACATGACAGATTTTCATTTCTTAAAAGGATTCATCACTTATGTGTTACTTGTGTGACGACCGCAATCTGTTTTCGCTGCAGAGATAATGAAGATATGACTTGTTGATGGTGACAGATGAGCACAGGAGGCGTTTGGCAGTCCCTGTAGGATACTGCAGCTCACCTGAGGGAGCCCTCCTTGGCTCAGTTGTCTCAACTCCTTCTGAGCTTAAAGCGTAGGCCCTCACTGTGAGCAACCAGATAAAAGGGGGTATGAATCAAAGCAGCGTCGCTGTGCACAGGACTCTAATCATATCACTCGCTCCGGAGCCATATGTCTTTGTACTCTCTTTAATTGAATTGAGGCTGGGATGAGATTGGCTGACATACCTTCCAGTGACTGAGCTGCACTCAGAGAACAAGGCGAAGAGTAAGAGCAATTTGGGATGGTTGTTTTCTTGCCACAATTGGGTATAAAATCCTAAAGGTGTCCTACAGCTCATCCTTACTGTCATGCATTTTCACAGCTGTTAATATTGCTGCCCAAGGCCTTAAACATTATTGTCTGATATGATACAACAGGGATTTTTTGGCATGATTGTGTCTCTGGAATTGCCTCTTAAGGGAAGACTCTTCCAACATGACAGATTAAGCACAGCTTGTTGTGACAAACACTTACTTTATTGAATTTCTTGGTCACGTGTATATGGATTATTTGCTCCTGACTCACCGGGGAGGACATCTGACGTCAACTTGTCCTCTGTCTTAGCCAATGAATTACTGGCTTCTGCCAGGTAGTGGCCTTATCATGACACATGAACACTGAGTAAATCATTTAATGCTTCTGAATCATCTGTTTATTTGGGCCCTTGTCCACCTCTGTTAATCACAGGGTGTAAAGAACAGCTTCCTTTCCGTGCCTTTTTTACATTCATGTCTTCACACCGTCTGCAGCCTAGAAACACAGTAACGTGTGCCTGCATGTCTGGCTAAGTCTCAACACCTTTGTGACTCCTGGATGAAACACACTGCCTGGGGCTGTTGGGATTTTCCCTGAAAAGAACGGAGGTGAAACAAATTTCGTCTTTCTTCCTATTTTGTTTGTCCTGTTTCCTGTGCAGCCAGGAGGCCAAACCGTGAAAAGCAAACAGAAATGGAAACAGACAGAGAGTTCTTTTCAGGCTCCTTTGGCCAGTAATCAGAATAGGATGTGGGCTTGAAGCTGAGGGAGAATATACTCTGTGTTGTACACTGTGACGTAAAGCTAAAGTTATCCAAACATGGTTGATTTACAGTAAGGCAGGGCTCTGATTTAGAATATAATGTACGTGCCAGACATATAATGAGACAGTGAGGTCTGGCACAAGAGACACAAGCACTTCATGATGGGTTTTTTTTTTGGCAAACTTGGCATGGCTAAGTGCTCCGTCTGATGTTAAGCTCTTAGAGAGAGTGGTAACTTGGCTGAACTTTCCTTTATTACTTGAAAAGTTGATATGAAACGAGGCAGCACAAGTCACAGCTGTTAATGCTATACCTAACTGTTAGATGTGCTGAGGCTGCACATCCAGTCCTAAAAGTCTCTCCTCTTCTCATGCAAATCCATCTTTTGAGTCTTTAGGATTGATTTGTTCCTACTATTCATGTAAAATATGTGAATTATATACCTGCACCAAACTGCTGTTTTATGGTAGAATTATCTGTACTTGGATGTGTTTACTGATAACACATTTTTCAAAACAGTGTTTAAGACCGAAACCTGCGATTTAGTAAGAATACATGTACGGAAAATAGTGGATTAATATCTCAGCAGTCATTCAGATTCCTCAGCCCCACAGAGGGCATGTTAGTCTTCCAGCTGCTGTTTCATGCTCGTTCTCTATGCCATGCAATTATGCTGTTTCCCACCGGAGGTTTGGATTGGGTGGAGCTCAGTGAGGAGTAAGCTCAGGCATTAACTGCTCCTTACAGAGCATAATTTAAATTAATCCACAAATAAAATTGTAAAAAACACACTAAAGACACACATAAACATACTGAACCAAACCACAAAAGAAAATACCCCCCCCCCCCCCAAAAAAAAAGAAAAACAAAAAAAAAAAACTACCTGCCGCACAGGAAATGGCATTCCTCAAGTGGATAAGATGCAAAGAGACAACACCCATAATTTTGTAACTGAGTCAGTTTTTGAGGGAAACACAGTTTATTTAAAAATGCCAAATGCTTCGGATCACTGATCAACATCAAACTCCAGGAACAACAACAACAACAAAAAAAGATCTAAAAGACTTTAAATGAGGCTCTATAATAGGTTTTGGATTTTCTTATTTTCTCCATCGTGATGAAGCTCTTGACTGGATCTTACAGTAGGTGTTCATCAGAAAACACGTGACTTTAAACATAATACAACCTGATAAAATGATAGATGTTTTGTCCTAATATTTGGTGTGATGAGTGCTGTGGATCAGAAACTGAGCCTCACATGTTGAATCTGCTGCCTGTCTGGACAGTGAACACTGCTCAGACCTGGGCCACAGGCTGATGCCACACAATCTGTTGCAGGCCCTCTTTGCTTGTGACAACAGAATCGTTGTGAGGGAAGGCTGGCAATGCCTGGCACCAAGGCTGCAACGGAGATCCAGCCTCTCTGCACAGTGGCCTCCCTAACAGGCACTTTATGTTGCAGACAACAGCCCCATCTGGTGTCAAATGGCAGCACTGCATCACTGTTATTTTCAGGAGTTCATGCTCATCTGTTGTATATGCAAGAAAAAAAATCAGCACTATACCTACATTTTTCTCTCAAAGTGAGGAATATTCAACTACATTCAGTCAGAGTTGAATAATTAAACTTTTCTTTATTTGCTGAGACAGAGGATAAGCTTTGAAACCTTCTATTTTATTGTTTATTTCCCTTTAACTAAATATATATATCATTTAATTTTTATATGTATATAATGTCTTGCAGTTTGTCCCGTGTATTCAAAGTCATAGTCTTACATCCTATAATTAAAGCTCATGTTGGAATAAGTGGCTGAATATGCTGCATTAACTCTGGGCATGTTATGATCTGTTTTTTTCTTCTGCTGGTTAGAGCCCAGACACTGCCAGACTCTTTTTCCTCTCACGTACACAAACAACCACCACAAATGAACGCATACAAATGTTTTCATGCATACAAATGCCTCCTGTCGACTCTCCTGACTGCAGCAGCTTGTCATGACTTTACATTTGATTAAAAATCCACCAAACATGCAGATATTCAGACTATGATCTTTGATGAGCACTGATGTGAGCTCTCCTTCATCTCTTCTCCTCTCCGCTCTGTTGTTTAAAGGCATTCTGTGTATGTGATAGTAAATTATTCATTGTCAGCTCAGCGACGCTGCATACAGGTCCTTGTGCTGAGAAAACAGCCCTGCTCGTCATTCCTGCAGTGTGCACCATCGCAGCAGCTCCTGTCAGAGACAGAGAGAGGTAACACCGAGCCAGGGAAGCTGCAGAGTACCCACACCCACAAAGGATACAGACAACTACCCTTACTCATCCTCCTCCCTCCTTTTTTCTCTCTCACCCACTCCTATCTCTCATGCTATCGCTCTCAACTCTTGGCTCAGCATTATCTGAACTGCTGGGCTTGTAGACACGCTGACCACCACCTCCCTAAACAAACCAACACTCGCCACTGAGAAGAAACTTCAAGAAGCTCAGCCGCACGGATTCCCTTTGCAACTGTTCAAGGATGCTGGAGTTTGGACCAAGATGGATGAGGCTCATATGTTTGACTCTTCTGTTTCTATGTCTGTTCCTGCCGAGGGAATCAAACGCCAGGAGAGCCCCCAAGATACCCCGCTGCCCTGCGACCTGCTCCTGCACCAAAGACAGTGCCTTCTGTGTGGATACCAAGGCTATCCCCAAGAGTTTCCCTCCTGGAATCATATCTCTGTGAGTCAAAACCTCATGTATGGATTTGCCACTGAGGAGAGCATTAAAACATCTTTTAATAACCTGTGTGAAGTCTCAGCTGTATGCAGGCTGGTACAGATGGCTGCATCTCTGATGTCAGCTCCCATTATGTAATGATGCACTGAACCCTGCTTGATTTTAATAACTCTGAAGAGAATTAAGGTGTAAAAATAGATATATAAAATACGTATATGCAGGTATTTTTATTTTCTTGTGCTGCTTTTATTGAACACTATTAGCAGATAGCTGCACAGCAGACTGCATTACATAATAATGATGATGTTCCTCTGCCATATGCTGAACTTATTTGAAGGAGCACAGCAGTAAAATCCTGAAGAACTCCAGGGAGGAATACTAACAATAGATTCCCCTTTTCACTGCAGGAGACCGGCTTCTCCTCTGAGACATTTAATTTTGAAGAGAGTAGAGGAATAAGTAAATGGAACACATATAATGGAATTGAAAGCTCAACACTTTATGAAGAAAAGCTGTGTTTACAAGGTCATGAGGTCCTCGCTTTCATCTCATATCGACCCCAACACTTATTGCTTTTGCTTGTGCAATGAATATTAAGTAGAGACTGAGGAGCACACTGGTGGAGGTGTCCTCATTTTATGATAGAAGAAGTATTGATGTGAAGAAGGAAGTTCTGTCCCACTTTTGAAAAGATTTCTCCTTCCTTGAACTTCACAGCGCAAGGACAGCCATGTGTTTAGGAGAAGAGCTGTAGGGATGGAATTAGATGAGATGTTTCACTCTTTTGTGATGGACAGTAATGTGTTTATTTCCCCAAACAGGACGATGGTGAACGCAGCCTTCAATACCATCCCAGAGGGAGCTTTCTCACACCTACACCTGCTGCAGTTCCTGTGAGTTCTGCAAACATCAAACTTTTAATTTAGCATAAATGTCCGATCCAGTCCCATTCCTTTATAACAGGTATTTTTTTTTTACATAGCTGGTACTGGAGGACTTGCAGACGTCTTTTGTTTTGCAGTGACAATGACAGCACTTCAGCTACGAGAAATGAATGGTTATTGAAGACAGTGGTGACATAGCAGTAATAAGAGTAAAGTGGCTCTGTATCAGTGTCATTGCCAATGACTGACTCCCTTCAGTTCTGCTCTGCCTCACAAAGGCCTTGTTTATCTGCTCCGATGCAATCATGAGCTTGTGTTTCTGTGTGTGTGTTTGAATTTGTGTGCTGGTCTGCAAATGTGAGAACGTGTACATTCTAAATATGTTTTTTTTTTTTTTATCTTTAGCTTGTAGATACTTTTTTAATATATTTAGGATTGGGATTTGATAATTTATGTATGTGGGTCATTCACTCCTTTTCTAAAGAATCCCTCCATACACCTAAAGGCAAATGTAAGACATTAAGTATTAAAATTAAAATCTTCCAGCTTTACTTTGAAATATCCATTAGGGTGATTTTATGATTCCCTCCTTTTTACAGGCTCTTAAACTCCAACACATTCACCATGATTGCTGATGATGCTTTCGCTGGTCTGTCACACCTGCAGTACTTGTGAGTGTCTCATTTTGTTCTGTTAAATACAACCTGATGAACCTTATTGCATTGCAGTTTTCATGTAGGATCCAATAACAATAATAATAATAATAATAATAATAATAACAATGATGATGATGATGATGATAATAGTAATAATCTTTTCTCAAGAAGCAAAGGTTGTTTTAACTCATTTTCTCTTTAATTTATGGTTTTATATTTATTTGTGAAGCATTACTTACAGCATGTGTAGGTGGGTTTGTTTCCCTGCGAAGTGAAAGATTCACTTACTTATCTAAGGCCAGTTTGGGCCAAAAGATTTCGGGGTCGGCCTCTGCAGTATGGCAAAGAAAGCCACAAGTAAAACTGAAAATAAATCCTCCTACGACTGAATGTCTGCTGCCTCTGTGGTGTGATAAAGCTGAATATGCCATTTTCTGAATTGATGGGCTTTAGAAAGTAGTTAGCTGATGGCTTGGACGGTGCAGCTCTCAGCGATGGCCATGCCTCAAGCTCCTCGCCATGTGGTTCTGGCTGCAGCCCAGCCATCGGACCTCTGCATCACTGCCATGACCAACACTACCTGCTGTGAATGCTAATAAGGACATCATTTCATACGCAGCCAGCTCCAGAGAGACTGCACATGCTGTGTGCCTTCCTCTGTCAATAGACAAAACAAAGACAAGCCTGGATCGAATGATGCTGACACGCAGACCTTTGCAGTCCTGGCTCCGGTCAGCATCTCATTTTTACAACAGTAATCGCAAACTATGGAAGCAGTGCACTTACTATAGAATGGTAATAATATCATAGAATGCAAATATTTGTCCTTCATTTGTTTCCTCCATAATCCTGTTCCTCAACCAATATTTGAAGTTTTTGTGCCGCAAAAACAAAACGTTCACTATTGTAATAACTGTTGCTTATTATGGACTTCACTACCACACAAGCAGACAGGTACGTTTATGAGTTTGGTTTGTTCTTTTCTCAGGTTCATCGAAAATAATGACATCCAGGCTCTATCAAAGTACACCTTCAGAGGACTGAAATCTTTGACACACCTGTGAGTAACTGTTAACTGCATGAACATCAAAAATGAAGCTCGTATGAAGCTAAATACGTTTATTTGTTGTTAAATCCATCCATGGTCTTGCTCTGCCCTGCCTCTCTGAGCTCCTTCACACATATACTCCCAGTCTCTCTCTCAGATCAGCTGATCAGCTACTTTTGAAGGAGCAGAACAAGGTCCAAGCTCTGAGGGTATGAGGCTTTAGCTGCTGCTGGTCCCAGACTGTGGACCAACCTGCCTCTCCAGATCATACAGACCTCCTCTGACTGTTTTTAAATCTCTTCCTAAAACCCACCTGTTCTCCTTAGCCTTTTAACTCATGCAATGTTGAGATTTTGTTCTGTTTTATATTTTAACTTACCTCTGCCAAGGAGGTTATGTAATCAGTAGAGTTTGTTTGTTTGTTAATTAGCAAGATAACTCTAAAAGTTATGGACGAATTTTGATTACATTTCCAGGAAATGTTAGAAATAGGACGAGGAACAACTGATCAAATTTTGGTGGTGATCCAGATCACCGTCTGGATCCAGGAATCTTTTAATGGTTTCTTTATCATTGGGAGATAGGGCATGATGGTACTGATATGCCTTGGCGGAGGTCTGCGCTCTCCAAGTGCTTTTCTTGTTTGTATTGTGTTTCTAGTGTTCTGTACAGCACTTTGATCCACTGTGGTTATTTTCAAGTACTTGATAAATAAAGTCAGATTGGATTGGAGTTGGATAAATGTCGCAGTGCTGTTCCTGTGCAGCATATGTCAAAGAAGCTAAAATAGATAAAACCTTATTGTCACGTGAAAGACCAGGTTTATCATTGTTATGGCTGACAAATTAACAAATGACATTTTATTACAAATGCTGCCGACTGGAAATAATAAAAGCAGAGGGATAAAGTAGAGAAGGGCAGAGGAGAAACAGATTATTTAGGAATTACAAGCAGTTCTTTCTTGTGAATACTTTCAGATCTCTCTCAAACAATAACCTGCAGCAGCTGCCTAGAGATCTCTTCAAACATCTAGACATCCTCACGGATTTGTAAGTACACCTATTCTGAAATCACAAGTGTGTAACCTCCCTGGTGGTCTGACCCTGCAATCAGGGACTGAAAAACAGTAGTTTGGTTTCCCTGAAGGCTCGGTGGAATACTACACTCCTCTGTAAAGACTGTTTCACTGGTGTGTGGGTGTGTGATTGTACCTGAAACTTCTTTTATCTCGTTTCCATTCTGTGATTGCGTTCTGTACTTTTGCTCCGAACATCAAAAATATTTCGTTTCTATGCCTGTTACTCAGAGATTTACGCGGGAATTCCTTCCACTGTGACTGTAAAATTAAGTGGCTTGTAGACTGGATGGAGAAAACCAACACTTCCGTTCCTGCGATCTACTGCGCCAGCCCCTTTGAGTTCCAGGGACGCAGAGTTCATGATCTCACGCCACGAGATTTCAACTGCATCAGTGCAGGTGTCACCTTCAGTCTTGTCCTGCTACAAAAGGTGTCAGTGTGGGGGGGAAAAATGACCTCTGAACTCTGTCAATTGTTTCTCTGCTTGTAGATTTTGCTGTTTATGAAACCTTCCCGTTCCATTCTGTATCAGCCGAGTCCTATGAGTTCAACGGAGACCAGTTTGTGGCCTTTGCTCAGCCTGATTCCGGGTTTTGCACTTTGTATATATGGGATCATGTGGAGATGCTCTTCAGGAAGTTTCATAATATCACATGTAAGCACTCGAAGCATCTAAGACAGGGGTCACCAATCCTGGTCCTCGAGGGCTGGTATCCTGCATGTTTTAGATGTTTCCCTCTTGCAGCACACCTGACAGTCATTATCAGGCTTCTGCAGAGCTTGATGATAAGCTGGTCATTTGAAGCAGGTGTGTTGGAAGAGGGAAACATCTAAAACATACAGGATACCAGCCCTCAAGGACCAGGATTGGTGACCTCTGATCTAAAAACTTACCATACAATACTAAAGCAAATGCTGTAATTGCCTTTTTATTCTTTCTGTTTGTCCTGCAGCTCGTTCTGCCGTGTACTGCAAACCGGTGGTGATAAACAACACCCTGTATATGGTCGTGGCTCAGCTGTTTGGTGGATCTCATATCTACAAGTAAGACTTTAACTTTACATTTGAGTTCTTCATTGGTAGAATGGAGCTCAATTTCCTCAAATGTTGAGGTTTAGAACATTTTACTTGCGTGTTTCCATTTCATGTCGCTTTACACTGCTACTACGCTACATCGCAAAATCATTTTCCTCATCTTTCATCAATCACTTAATATTTAACATTTTATTTAGAATTTTCCTCCTGTTCTGTCCAGTGAAAACCACAACTCTCTAAATGGGTTTTTATTGTATTTTTGCTTTCATGGTGTGACAAATTTCTTCTACTTCTAAAGATAAAAAAAAAAACATGCTAAAGTTTCAACAGCATAGGGATGTTGTGTACCAGAACCAGAGATGTATAACAACAAAATGAAACCTCTTAAAGGAACAGTCCACCGTGTTTTCATACTGAAATATGTCCTTCTCTGACCTGAGACGAGTTGATAGAGACCT
>JAQQZY010034036.1:0-11154 GCA_030068375.1 Ostorhinchus rueppellii | reverse complement strand
TAGATAGATAGATAGATAGATAGATAGATAGATAGATAGATAGATAGATAGATAGATAGATAGATAGATAATTCAAGGTATATAAAGTCTTATTTTATTAAATCACTGAAAACAAAATAAACTAAAATGAACTGGAGAAGTCACATATCTTTTTCATTTCCATCAGTGTGATTTTTTTAGTATAACAGTAAACTTGCTTCGCACAGAATTTTGAGAAATTTATGAAATATTAAAAATGTGCCTTTATTTATACATGAAATGCTCCATATTTTGGTGTCTTATAACATGGAAGTGGTTACAGATATGAACCCAGTTACTGCATGAGAACCACCGCAGCAGAACCTGACAACCTCACAAGTTCAACCCGTTACTGGTTCTTGATAAAACGTGCTGGTGAGCCTGAGGGATACTGGGCCGATTTTTAATATTGTGCACATATTAACTGTATTTTCTTGTTACATGAATAAAACAGTGAAAAATAAATATGCATTCCCATTACAACCCTGGAAACACTGCAAAGGTAAAAGTGGTCTAAAACTTTTGCACAGCACTGTATTTTCTTTTTTTTTCCTTTCTTTTTTTTTTGAAGCAGTTCCTTGTGGTTTTTTATGTGCAAGTCAAAACTGCGAATAAAACAGAAACAAACCAACGGACTTGTCTGAGGGTTTTATTCTTCTGACATCTGTATGCAATGATTTTAAAGCTAACCTCACACACCTCCTGCTTTCTGGTGCCGTGTGCACACAAACACATGCCACCGCAGAGACGTGCAGTGGATGAACTCCCCAGAATCCAACAGAGGCCGGTGAAGTTATAATCTCATCATCATAAATCAAGACGCCAACAAAGGAGCAGCATTTATGAGCAACGCTCCCACATCCACAATGACCGCAGACCACAGTGTGGCTGCGGGCGATGTTGTCTCCAGCGTGAGTCACCTCAAAAATAAGCTTTAGAGTTAAAAGCCATTAGGCCACAACCACAGCTTCCCTTTTAACTGCCATTAGAAAGCCAGTTGCAACACATTCCCTCAATAGCCTGTCTGTCTTGAGTGTTTTTCTTTTTCTTGGCTGTGGTCGTGCTTCAGCTGTTACTGTCAGTAAATATATGGCTGCATTCAAAAAAGTTTCTTATCTACAGTGTAAAATTAAAGCGTCCGCGATATTTTTATGTTTAATCCATAAAGAACCAGTGCTACCTTCTTTTTTTTTCTTTTTTTGACACTTTTTATTTATAAGCATTTTAATTTTTTACAGAACAAGAACAAAAAGTGAGATCTGAGGATGACCATTATAACATAAACACGCGTTTTAACTCAGAGGTGTCAAACATGAGGCCCAGGGGCCAAATCCAGCCCACCAAAGGGTCCACTTTGTGAAATACAAAAATTAAACTAAGATTTTAACAGTCATTTTTGTTCAGGGGCCACATACAGACCAATTCAAAGTGGGTCAGTTTGGTAAAATACTGTCATAAAATTCAATAAATACTCACAACTCTAAACATTCTCATGTATCTACACCAAAACTCAAGTCAACTTTATTTATAAAACCCTTTAAAACTACAGCTGTAACTAGTTAAGCACTCAGAGAGCACAGACCTCCGCCAAGGCAGTGTTTGTACTTTCATCCACTAGATGGTGCTGAATGTACACATCGCCACCAAATCATCTGTAGGATACCCCATTTCTGACAATCTGTGAAAATTTTATGAAAATCCATCCACAATTTTTTGAGTTATCTTGCTAACAGACAGACAAACAAACAAACAGACAAATGCCAGCAAAAACATAACCTCCTTGGCGGAGGTAACAAAGTGTTGTACACATCAAGGTAACAATAAAACTAAAAGTCAAACAACTGTTGTTTAAAAACAAGCAATTAAAAAATAAATAAATAAATGAAACAGTTTACAAACAAACCATAAAACACAAAAATAAGAACAGAGTCTCATGCTGTTTTGAAAGCCAAAGTATAGAAGTCGGTTTTCAGCCGGGTTTGGACAGTGGACAGTGAGGAGGCTGGTCTAATAGGCAGAGCATTCCTCAATTTTGGAGCAGCAACTGAAAAAGCTCTCAGAGGAAACAAAACAATCAGAGGAAATATGAACAACCTGAAGGGTTTTGAGAGAAGTGCAATTTTAACAATATTCTTGTCTTTTATTGAATGTTTGTATATTTGTAGATCTACTGTTGTACATTGTATATTGTTAAAATGACACTTATTTTTCAATTTGGCCGTATTATTCAGATTGTTTTAAAGTGTGGTTTGTAGATGTAAATGTTTTCATCACATAATTTTACTTTTTTCACTCAAAATTTGAGGTTGGCCTTTGTTATATATTATTATGTTATTATTTTACTTATTCGGCCCACTTCGGATCAAATTTGGCTGAATGTGGAACCTGAACTAAAATGAGTTTGACACCTCTGATTTAACTTAAGCATTTTTTTTTTTTTTTGGTAGTACTGTCACAGTTTGTAAAGACTGTCCATTTTCTCCAACGTCTTTTTCCCAGTTCCTCCTGGAGCTGCAGGGTGAAAGTCATGTATTCCATAAGTCTAATGTTTT
The DNA here is from genome assembly GCA_030068375.1 of Ostorhinchus rueppellii. Classification (NCBI taxonomy): domain Eukaryota; kingdom Metazoa; phylum Chordata; class Actinopteri; order Kurtiformes; family Apogonidae; genus Ostorhinchus; species Ostorhinchus rueppellii. Next base: position 8,584 of record JAQQZY010034036.1, on the reverse strand, counting down.
CTACAACTGAAGTGAAAGACCCAGTGCTACTTTTGTGTCACTTTCTAAATGAATTTCTCTCTATTTTACCTGATGTATCACCATTTATTACAATATTATCCTCCGTTTTTTGACCAAAGCCAAAAAAAAAAGACCAAAGCCCCCATGGAACAGCGATGGTTCCAGCTGCTGACGGCTTTGGGAATACTTTCAGAAACAAAATTGTTGCATCTGTTTATAGCGACGTCGATGACTGATGGTGATGTAACAGGTCTCCAAGTGTTGTCCCATTTCATAGGGGAATGTTTCAACCCCTACCCCTTGTAACTCCTTTGCAAGGGGTAGTGCCAAGTGCAAGGGCCAAGGGGGAGGGGCCAAGGGACGAATTGGGATTGGGCCTGTAAATTATCATCTGGTTTTAACAGTGCATTTTATGACACATAGACACGAACAAAAAACATCAGTGTATTATAATGGTGTCCGCAGAAGATGATGCAGCTGCTGTCAAGGCTGATGTAAACAGAGCCTGGAATACAGGGACGGAATAATGAGGAGCACCTTATCTTTACAAAAACAGTCACACAACAAACCATAATTATGATATATCTGTCCTTGTGAGCTGCCTTCCTATGCTCCCACATATACTTCCACCTAAGCCTTCACTGTAAATGCAGCTACTAATCCTGCTGCTCATCACATCTATCAATCAATCAATCAAATTTTATTTATATAGTGCCAAATCAGAACAAGTTATCTCATGACAGTTTACACATAGATCAGCTGGTGCTACTATAATCACCAATAACCACAACAAAAGTCCAAAACTGTTAATACTACTACATAACAACAGTGGATGTACTACTACTACTGTTAATATAAATAATATAAACCTCTACCATCTATGGAACTATATGATAAACACTGATACAACTATATGGATAAGTAAGTGATGATTTCTATAGGTTTCTTCCTTGAGTTTGGACAGTCCAATAGCAGAAAACCGTCTAAGAGGTCAAATATTAAGGTGGAGCAGCCAATGATGTGAGAAATATTCAAGATTCAAACAGTTTTTTACTGTCAGTTCACCAGATAAGTCCGATCTCTCTGTGTTACTATAAAAAAAAAAGAGGGAAAAAATACGGAGAGAATAAACAAGAGAGAAAGAAAGAGAGAAAGGAAGGAAGAAAGATATTAAGAGAAAAAAGAGCGAGAATAAGAGAGAGAGAAAGAAAGAAAAAAGGAAGAAAGGAAGGAAAAAGGAAAGAAAGAGAAAGGAGAAAGAAAGAAAGGAAGGAAGAAGGAGAATGAGAAGAAAGAGAGAAAGAAAGGAAGGAAAAAGAAAGCAGAAGGAAAGAAGGAAGGAAAGAGAAAAAAGAGCGAGAAAGAAAAAAGGAAAACAGGAAGGAAAAGCAAAGAAAGAAAGAGAAAGAAAGAAAGCTAGAAAGAGAAGGAAAGAAAGAAAGAAAGGAAGAAAAAGAAAGAAAGGAAGAAAAAGAAAGAAAGAAAGAAAGAAAGAAAGAAAGAAAGAAAGAAAGAAAGAAAGAAAGAAAGAAAGAAAGAAAGAAAAACATTTCAAGCATTTGTTTTTATTGTCAATTCACCAGATGAACAGAACAGAGGAATGAGAAGTCATTTCTGTCCAACTGTGTCACTAAAAAAAGAGAAAAATACGGCAATAACACACAAGAGGTATAGAGTGAACGATAGTAGAACTGTATACATCGCTCTATTTACAGTGGTAGTGCAATCCAGTAACAGCTATGAGCTGAATAATGGATCCAAACAGCAGCAGACATGACAGAAGTGCGATGTTTGTAATAAAGTGCCGTTCAAAGTCAACAGCATCATGAGAATAACGTACGTCTGAGTCTCATGCAAACAGCCAATAATATAATACCTGCTCATGATAGAAGAATTAGGGCCATTTTTGAAGTAATAAAGCTAATTATGTCATATCCTGGCAATAATGAATTCAACTTGCTGTCTGTGGCACGAAATATCCGTTTGTCTTTTGCCACGGAGCCAGTCAAATTATCCGAATTCTGCACTATGAACGTTGTCCCAGTGGTTAATTTATATTCATCACAAACCCGGGAAAGCTCCTCATATGAGGCAAAACCGTCGCCACGTTTCATGTTGTTTGCCTGCAAGCTGAAACTGAAAGTGTGAGCAGGCACAAAGCAGCTTCAGTAAACTGGTATAGCCTTTACCTGTACCCGGGTAGGTACAGGGCATGTGTGGGGCTTACTGTCACAGTACTGTGGCAGCAGGAGGACAGGTTACCAGAATACACATGTAGAGTAGTATCCTGGGGCGCCCCCCTTCCTGGACACACCGTCGATCGCAGCACCCGCAGCGAGGTTGTTTTTCTGGGTGCTCCTCCTCGGCTACATGGGCCAAGGTCACCGCCAAGGACGCAACAAAAAATGCAGACATCATCAGGCTTCGTATAACACTTGCGTTTTGTCATGGTTCGTGTCGTCTAGATGAACAGGAAGTGAGCAGGAGCCGTTTATGAAATTTCCCCGTGAAAATGACCCTTTAAAACGTTTACATGCGGTCAGATCCTGACCAATAAGAGTGCTTGATTTAATGCATTACGTCATGTCCAACCAATGGGAAGAAAGTCTCGCGCTAAAACCTCACGATAGATGCAACCCTGGGAGATTTCAAAGGAAAAACAACATGCTGCTGGAAAATAAAAATCCCTTAATTTGAAAATGAGTAAGCGGCGCAGAGCTAGCAGTAAACTGGTGCGGCGCCGTTGTTCCATCATCTGGGGAGAACCCTGACATGATAGAACACAGGTGCTGATTGGCTCTATGGTAAGAGACGAATGAGAAAGGAGTCCAACAGTACTGTGGCAATAGAGACTTTTAAAAAAAGTTTTTGAGACAATAACGAAATTACTTGTTTTGTTGTTGGCTGATTATAATGATGCTTACCTAGTGTTACAAATATCCTTTGAAAATGTACAGAACTCATTACTTGGTTTGTCTTTCCCTGTTATATGACCTAACTAGAGAAGCACTCTGAGAGCGCAGACCTCCGCCAAGGTAGTGTTTGTACTTTCATCCATTAGATGGTGCTGAATGTACAGGTGACCTCATGCCCCATCTCCCAACAATAAAGAAACCTTTAAAAACTTCCTGGATCCAGACGGTGATCCGGATCACCACCAAAATCTAATCATCTGTAGGATACCCCATTTCTGACAATCTCTGAAAATTTCATGAAAATCCATCCATAACTTTTTGGGTTATCCTGCTAACAATCAAACAATCAAACAGACAGACAGACAAACCAACGCTGATGAAAACATTATCTCCTTGGCGGAGGTAAATATAACACTGATCACATCTGATTAAAATCCTCCTAGCAGCATCTAAAAAATAGCCATCACACGAAAATGGTACAAAGAAGACCTCCCCAACCCTAAAAAACTAGAGAGACATTATAAGACTACAGCAAGCAACATGTGAAGATCTATGGAGGAAATGGACAATATACAGAACAGAAACTGACACGATGTTATAAATGTTTGTGTTGTAATTTCAAAATGAAACAATAAAATATAAGTTTAAAATAAAAGAAAGAAAACGTAGATAACGTATGACATTATTGGCAGGCATTGCATTATTGGTTGCTACACCAGTAAAACCAGAGCAGCACATTTCTGCACTTAAATATTCACAGAACTAAGCCTTCCCCAATCTGAGGCCGAACAAAACAATAAGCCAACTTCAGCCCACAGGAATTATTTTCAATAGAGACCAGATACAAGCATTTCTGACTCTTTAAATCACATTAAGAATCATGAGGCCAATGAAAGACGCAACAGTCATGACAAAAATAGACTCTTCCAAATAAATGTGGCGTCGCTTTGGGACTCATATTTATAGAAAAGTGTCAAAAACTGCTGTAAATGTTTTACAGGTTGTTTTTATTGACTCACATCATTCATGTTGGTATGATTTTCGTCCTGTTATTAATTAATTATGGTAGTTTGTGTTGCTGTGTCATTTGTATTGTTTCCATCCTGTTGCTGAGGCTTCTCTGTATTTGACATGCCTTTAGTGAGGTCAGCACTCAACTCTTCCACAATGTTCTTCTGTTTTAATTAAAGTAATTTGTGCATTTTATTGAATCAATAAAACATAAGCCTGGAGTGCTGCATGGGTGTCATAGGTCTTCTTTCCTCACTTCTGGTGCTCATTAGTGTTGGGATCCAAATAGACAACATCTTCCAGGAACTGAGGCAGTCAGAGTAGGGTTAAAATTAAAAAGCCTTTATTTCGGCAAGTTAAAAAATATAGCTGACAGTCATCAGCCCTGATGAAGGCCCACAGGCTGCAACACGTCAGCCATATTTTTTAACTTGCCAAAATAAAGGCTTTTTAATTTTAACCCTACTCTGACTGCTTCAGTTCCTTGAAGATGTTATCTATTTATTGTTTTGCATTTTTCATTTCTTCTAATTGAAACTCCATTAAAAGCAGCTCTGGGACCCATTTTTGGATACGAGCTAAAGTTTGGGAAAGGCTGATGTATAGAAATAGGATCAGATTTCCTGTGAAAAGAGTGAAATCTACATTAGCTACAAATTTCAGTGACTCCGTTCTGTTCTTTTACAGCACAAACAACGTGCGATGCTAGCTACAGTTAGCTTATAAATGGATCCTGCTAATGGGACCAAATAACAAACTCCATACAACTTCACAGAGATGCATTTAATTTACATATTAACAATAATAATAGATTACATTTCAAAAGCACATCCCAAAGCACTTTACTGTATATTATTGATCCATTATTCATTCACTCACACATTAAACTACATTTCAACACCTTCTTAAAATCATCGCCTAGGTCATTTTTTCAGATTTTTCAGGAAACACAAAAAAACTCAACCATTTGTTGAACGTATGATATTTGCTAAGAATTTTAGTCAAAACAGTTGTAACAACAGATGCCTATTGACATACAAACAACAAGGTCAGTCAAACATGGAACATGAGAAAATTAAATGACTTTGCCACATTTTGGAACACGCCAAAATGACTTGGGCAATTATTTTAGGAGGGTGATGATTTCCAACCACGGCTGTCCTGGGCCAGGCTGATGGAAGCGTGGCTGTCAATCCACACCAAACAGCCCTGACCACCACCAAACATTCATGAAGCTGGAAGGTGGGTGACGTGTCTTGCCCAAGAAAACGACACATGACTAGGACAAAGCGAGAATCAAACTGCCAACCCTTTGATTACTGAACGACCCACTCTACATTCTGAGCTATGCCTCAAAATATTCCATACATTGCAACGTACTGCAACTTTAAAACTCCTATGCACGATGAAAAAGTTGATCAAATAACTGCACAGACTCATCACCACCTCTGTATCTTTATCTAGTTGTTTCTTTTCGCTAACCATTTGGCTTGTGAACTCAGCTCTCATCAACATAATTCTGAGTAGAACTGGGAAGCTGTTTTCTGTTACAAAGATATAATAAATCCCCCCCCAACACCACCACCACCCCTTGCAGCACCACCTGCCCAGCATCAAAGAGCAAACAGACTGACTATAGGTACACCACTTAGTCGCTAAAAAGAGAAGCTACTTCAGGGAAAGGAAAATCATTTAAGCAGCTTTAAATAACGTAAAGTCACAAAATGTATGTGGACTTTCTCGAAAGCCATGGGGATATTTCAGAGGTATTTTCGAGTTCCACAGCTCAGACTGATGTAGAATAAGATCTCAGGGTGACATTAACCCATGAAGACCCAGAGGTACTTTAGTGGCAGTTTCCAAGTGAATTTTTCTCTCTATTTAACCATTTTGAAGTGATTTATCACAGTTTTGTTTTTGTTTTTTTACAATATTATAATGTATACTTTTTTTGTTTTTCAATGAAAATCTGGTATTTTCCTTTTTAATTGACTGACCATGTAGATGTTCAGAAAAGCTCAGATCAACACATAAAGACCCAAACAGCCAGTGGTAACCAAATCGTCTACTAATCTAAAGTGTTAATTAACTTTAGAGCAACTAATCCTATCAATACATATAAATAATTGGTGTAAAATACAGTTAATCATCTTTTCATGGTCATCAGATATGGCCCATTTGGATGTTCAGAGGCTCTGTAGTTACCATGGAAACATTGTCATCTTCAACAACACTGATTCACCTGTAAAACCTATGGAGTTGGATCGATGACAGTGGATGGAAACACTGGGTTTATGTTCTGTTATTGATAGCTTGACTGAAAAAGTCACTTTTTCCTCAGTTTTTTTTCAGTTTCTGACATAATAACCTTTGAATTTACTCTGAGCTTTAATGAACATCTCCATGATCTGTGAAATGACTGTCAGAAAATTCATTATTTACACTGAAGAATGCAAAAATACAGAGGATAACATTACAGTAAATGATGATAAATCACATTAAAAAGGTCAAATATTGAGATAAATTTTGTTGGGGACTACCACCAAAGTAGCACTGGGATTTCATATTAATAGCTGAGGGTTATTACATCAGAAACAGAGAAAACTGAAGAAAAAGTGACTTTTTCAGCAACTATATCATCAACTGTACCCTTTTTTTTTTTTTTTTTACAATCATTAACCCATAAAGTACTACTTCTATGGCACTTCTCAAATTCATTTTTCTCTCTATTCAACCTTTCTTAAGTGATTTTTCATCATTTATTATCATACTCTCCTCTGTATGTTGAATCTTTTCCAGTGAGAATCAGGTATTTTCCTACATTTAATTTAAGGATCGTGTAGATGTTCATAAAAATTCGGATTAAACTTCAGAAATATTCCCTCAGCAACAGAGAAAATTGAACAAAGTGACTTTTTCAGTAAAATCTATCATTAACTGAACATAAACCCAGTGTTTCCAACCACTGGATCATTGATCCAACTCCATGGGTTTTACTGGTGAATCGATGTTGTAGAAGATGATGGTGTTTCCATGGTAACTACAGAGCCTCTGAATGTCCAAATGGGTCATATGTGATGACTATGAAAAGATGACAAACTGTATTTTACACCAATTATTTACATGTACTGATAGGATTAGTGGATCATCAGGTATTAAACAGTTTAGGAGATGTTTTTGGTGGCCAGTGGATATTTGGGTTTTCATGGGTTAAAGTTGAAACAGAGCTTTGGCCTAAGCAGTGCACAGTGCGAATCTTACATCTAATGCTGGTGTCGTCTGGCGGCTGCCTCTCTCGCTCTCCGTGAGCTTTATGCGAGTCGCCATCGATCTCCGGCATCGCTCTCATTCATCTTCTCAAATCACCTTTTTAAATCTGTTTCACATAAACGGGGTGGAAGCGAACGTCTTCTGTTGAAATGTAGCTGAGCCGGCGGCGTGCATAGCTGCAGATTTATGTCTGTCTGAGGCGGCGGGCGTCTTTCACAGCGAGGCCTCGGGGAAGTGACAGAATTATTCAGTCAGCCAGTGCCCCCGCCCCCCTCCCCCCTCCTCTGCCATTGAAGGTAAAACATTATGACTGGACTCTACTTCCGAAGCGGACCTTCTTCGTAATGTATTCCTACTAATGTATCAGGGATGCGCGATAAAACATGAGTCAAAGCACTTTTGTTCATGGTGTAAAACCTTCTGGCATTGCTCTATGTGAGAGGTGACAGAGGTAAAAGCAAGGAAGAGGAGTGCAGAGATATGAAACATGTAAAAGGGGAATGAAAAAAATATATAAAAAAGCAGCTTTTGGACGAGAAACACAAAAAGAGAAAAATATACCCTGAGAGGAAGCTGATGCCGCCGGCTACCCCGCTGTCATGCACCCTACCTGCATCATGTTCTCTATTTGTGGCTCAGACCTCTGTCAGGAACTGGTGTCAGGGCTTTGAAAACCCAGGATCTGAAACATTCTAAAGCAGGGGTATCAAACTCATGTAAGTTCAGAGTTTAACCAAATTTAATCTGAAGTGGGCTGAACCAGTAAAATAATAACATAATAATATAATATAAATAAAGCCAAAGCGAACCTTTTCTTTACATTTTAGAGCGAAAAAAGTACATTTACATTATGAAAATGTTTACATCTACAAATGATCCTTTCAAATAATGTGAATAACATGAACTGAAAAAATAAGTGTAATTTAACAATATTATGTCTCAATTTATCATTTACACATGTACATTATAACTTGTAGATCACAGTGGATCTACAAATACACAAAACATTTAGTAACAGGCAGAACTTGTTAAAATTGTACTGAATTCACATTTCAGGTTCTTCATATTTTTTTAGGTTACTCACATTTTTTTGCTAAGTTATACTTTGCTTTAGTGTAAATACATGAAACTGTTTACATTTACAAAAGAGAAAAATTTGGAGTTGTTACTATTTATATGTTATTGTTTATGCTAGTATTTTACTGGTCCTGCCCACTGGAGATTGAATTGGTCTGAATGTGGAACCTGAACTAAAATTGATTGTAAAATTGTTAATATCTTAGTGTAATTCTTGAGGGGCGACACGGTGGTGCACACGTGCCTCACAGCAAGAAGGACCCGGTTTCGATTCCCGGGCGATCCTTGGGACCTTTCTGTGTGGAGTTTGC
>JAQQZY010034012.1:0-11155 GCA_030068375.1 Ostorhinchus rueppellii | reverse complement strand
TAGCTGGGATAGGCTCCATGTGACCCCCGTGACCCTAGTGAGGATAAAGCGGGTATAGAAGATGAATGAGTGAATGAGTTATTGTTTGTTCAGTATTCATTGTAATCCTTGTAAATCCAAGCTGGACTGACTGTACAAATGACCAAGGAAAATCTAATTCTCACTTTGTGCAGTGTTCTAAACCTGGCTTTTCTACCTCCGTCCATAATAATACACATTATAAAGACTAAATTCATTCATTCATTCATTTTCTGAACCCACTTTATCCTCACTAGGGTCACAGGGGTCGCTTGGAGCCTCTCCCAGCTATGTGAGGGTGAGGGCAGGGTACACCATTGGCATGTTGCCAGTTCATCGCAGTATAGCCTAAATATCATCTCAAGCTAATGTTTATTTGCAACATAGTATAGCAGACTATAACATGACCAAAAACGAATTAATTTTAGCAAAAAAGGAAAAAAAAACCCCAAAACCCAAAAAGTCTCTGTTTTGAATGTCTGGGTTCGCCAGAAACTTTTGAGGTTAAAATGGGGTCACGAGCCAAAAAAGGTTGGGAACCACTGGTTTAAGACGTACCAGGGGTTCAGGGGATGTAAAGAACAGAACTATATAAGGGTATGACACGTATACATTGGGGAACCTCATATTGGCTGACAGTTCACCAGGCAGACCATGGTGCCAAATCTTTTTTGTCAAATTAAGATGGTGTCAGCGACGCCTTGTTCATCATCTGTTTTCTTATAAACATCGACTTCTGCTCTGACAATGTTCCCAAACTCTGAGGACTGGTTCTTCTATCAGGACAATGCTCCTGGCCTCAGCTAGGTCAATAAGTTTTGATGACGGACCACCAGATGCAGACCCTGTCATGGCCAGAACAATCTCCATCCCTGAACCCATTCTGAAAAGTTATGGAATATAATGAAGAGGAAGATGGATGGTCACAAGCCAGAGAACATCATTTGAGCTTCTTGAATTTCTCTGCCAGGAGCTGCATAAAGTTATCCAACAGCAACGGTGGAGAGCCAAGACGCATGAAAGCTGTCATCGAAAATCAGGGTTATTCCACCAAATATTGTCTGAACTTTGCCCAAGTTACAACATTAGTTTTTGTTGTTTAGAAACTAATATGAAGAAGTTTTCTTTGCATTATTTGAGGTCTGAAAACACTGCATCTTTTTGTTATTTTGACCATGTGTCGTGTCCTGCAAATAAATGCTTTAAATCAGTGTTTCCCAACCTTTGTGAGCCACAGCACCTATTACATGTTTTACATTAGAAAAATCCCACCAAACCAAAATATCACCAAAAGTATATTTATTGAAATAGAATGCAAATCTAGACTCAGTTTACTTACTCAATGTGAAGCCTCGGCCTGTTTAATTGAACACAAAGCTGATATTCGTGCAGGAATTGAAGAAAGACACACAAATCCTCCTCAACAGCTCTGAGTCTCTTTTTTTTTTTTTTTTTTTTTTGGTACCTGGGGTTCACGGGTAACTCCTTAATCCATCCATCACGACTGAGGGGGGCTTTATCAACAGAATGCACTGCATTAGGGGTGTTTCACTCTAACTTACTTTTATTTTGCAGAAGGAAACAGGAGACTGTTCTTGTGGAGTGGATAATCGATGTGCGCAGTCATGTGTATCTATATCATGCTGCTCGCTTACAGTACCAATCAGGTGAAATTGGATAATTTTGCATGGCATACCTGATGATTTATCACGGCACACTGGTTGGGAAACACTGTTCTAAAAAACAATATTTTTATTTGTGAGAAATGTTGTTGGTAGTTCAGAGAATAAAACAAATGTTCATTTTACAAATACCTTTGAAATGATTAAATCAGAGAAAGTGATCATTCTGCAGTGCTGTCATTTTTTTCCAGAGCTGTATGTATGTATATTAGTATGTAATAGAGCTGTATGGAAACATAACAAACGGAAGGCAGTCCATCAGTGCTTTGCCCAAGGGCTCATGGAAGCCCTTCTTCTTTAGCTGTAACAGGAAGTCATGCTTTTGCTTGGATTAGACATGTAACATGACTTGACAAGAAGACACTGCAAGCACTTTCAGATTTCGTCCTATCCTGCCAAGAATACATCTAGACTCAAAGCAGATTTGATTTTTCTCAGAGCGTCTTTTCTTTTTTTTTTTCTTTCCCGTCTTCCACCCTGATGCCTTTAACTTCCATTCCTCTGCTGGTTGTTTGGTGGGTCTCGGTTGTTGCTCGACTTAAAAGCATGCTTGAGTTGGGTTATTCGGATTCCCCCCCTCATTCTGAGATGCATTTTTATTTTTAACATTGTTTACATATTTGCTGTATATTCCACTTGTACGTATATTACTGTATGATCATGCATTTGAGAAAAAAAAAAGGAATATTATAGATGTTACCGTGGTGGTACCAAACAGATCTGAAAATACTGACCTCTTTTTTTTGCCTCTAAACACATGATTTCAGGTCATAAGGTTGATGAGACATGCAGATGGTTGGTGTGATGCAAGGAGTCCGACTGTTTTTATCCACTTTAATGTCAATATTTCTTTATTAATCAGGACCATCCTTTTACGATCAACAGGATCACTCACCATTAGCTTCAGCATCACATTAATCACGATCGTACCGGAATTTGGATTCTACTGTGAACTGACAATAAAACAGAGCTTGTTTTTTGTCAAATGACCTAAATCTCCTAATCATGGCCCTATTGTAAGGTTTGTAGAGTAGAATGATGACTTTGCAGATTTTTCATTAGTTTTATGGGCACCAAAACTGATGAAACCTCTAAATATGCCAAGTGTTCACTGCTATATCTGGGATTATGCGGATAGAGAAAAGAGCAAAAGATAAAAGACAAAATGGAGCTCACACTGAATACTGGCTTTATCTGCAGAAGTTGTTGAAATCTGATTTTTTGTTTGTGTGTGTGTGTGTTTCAATACTGTGCACATATTTCCTGCATTTTTCTTGTTCAAAATAAAGCCACATGACCATTACAACCCTGCAAAAATAACGAAGTTAAAGGCTGCCTCTGTTATCATACGTCATGGTCCGCAGGCCAAAACTAGCCCACCAAGGGGTCCATTCCTGCCTGTTGGAGGAAGTTGCGAAATCCAAACATTACACTGAAGATGTTAATAATCAAGGATGTACAAATCATCACCTTCAGGCCAATATGATCTCAAGTGGGTCAAACCAGTAAAATAACAACATAATAGTATAACCTATAAATGATGAAACTCCACAGTTTTGTTTGTGTAAAAAAATAAAAAATGCACAAAAATATTGACATTTACCAACTATCCTTTCATAAAATACAGCTCTGGACCATTGCAAAATGATCACTTTCTCTGATTTGACCATTTATAGTTATGTGTTTGAGTAAAATGAGCATTTTTGTTGTATTCTCTAAACTACTGACAACATTTCTCTTAAATTCTAAATAAAAATATTATTATTTAGAGCATGTATTTGTAGAACACGACACTTGGTCACGATAACAAAAAGATGCAATGTTTTCAGGTGATCATTAACTGCAATTTACACCGATTATGTACATGTATTGATTGGATTAGTGGATGAATAGTAATTAAACCTTTTGGATCAGTAGATGCTTTTGGTCACCAGTGGATGTTTGGGTCTTTATGGGTTTAGGAAACTTTGTAGATGTAGACATTTTCATAACATAATTTTACTTTTTTCAGTGTTATTATTTTACTGGTCTGGCTCATTTGAGATCATATTGGGCTGAATGTGGCGCTTGAACTAAAATAAGGTTGACATCCCTGCAGGCTTTTAGCTAGAATTTAAAAGTAGGGAGTCCACTTTTCTTTGTAAGCTATATCTACAGTGCTCGGCCACACCACGTCACGGGAAATCGACCAATGAAGTGCAAGTCTTGTCATTTGCGAGATGTGAGCTCAGCGTGATTTCATGAGATTTCATTGGAAAAGAAACATGGCGGTGATTAAACCGATGGGAGAAATGACGAAGTGGCAGAAATTAACGAACTTTGATCACATTCAGCAAAGTTACCAGAAAAAAATGGGATGAAAATATTGGGGAGTCTTGCCTAAAAGTAGGGTGCCCAATTCTTGTTATTTTCAGAACAGGCCGTCCAAAAGACCCCTGGACGCATGTCTAGCTAAAAGTTAGCACCCCTGCCATATATGGTAATATATAGGTTGTACTACAAAATATAAAACTCCATATATATAGGTTAGTACAAACTAAAAAACTTTTCAAGAATGAAGCCCATTGTTTTTATTATGTTGATCATCAGTTTTGTGGGTTTTTTTTTTTTAAAGAAAGCATCCGTTCAGACACCGGTGCTATATTCAAAGTATCGTAAAACCAATGATCCCCTCCTGATGTAATGTGTCACATCCATCCTGAATCTCATCAGTTCATTCTCTGCATCAGCCTCAGTCTGTTTTCCCTGGATGTAAACACATTAGACACACTCAGTGTTGACTGACTGAGTGTAATTACTCTGACTCACAGTCAAGAGCTTCAACCTGCTTGTGTCTTCACGTCCTTAGCAACAATTTCAACACTTCCTTTCTTAACCTCAAAAACCAAGAATTCCAACCAAAAAGTTTTACATTTCTACAACCTTTCCAAACTATATCTGTCTACTTCCCATGCAGCATTACGAATGTTTTCCACAGTGACACAAATGTGTTCACATCATCTCCACAAACCCTCATGCATCTAATTTGAAGCAAAAATGCCTAAAATGACAAATTCAAAATTGAAATGGCTGTAGCTTCGGAAATATTCGGAATATATGCATGAATGAGGTGTTCCCAGAAAGAGAAAAACCATCCAATTTGTTGTGGGAATGTCAGAAAACCTTCCAGTGCATAAGAAGAAGAGCAGTGGAAAATGCCTAACAAAAAGAGAAACAACTGTAAATGTTTTACTTGGGTCTGAATTCTTCATTCATTCAACTCCACTGGTCCATCTTCAACCCTGTTTCTGAGTAATGACACCAGTAACGTCGTTTTGGCCCTTTAAATGCACATAAGCCACTTCAGGCCCCGCCCCCTACATGTTGTTGGGTGTGCTGCTCTGTCCTGTTCAACCAATAATTCAACATTTTAGGTAATGAGCTCGAAGTTCTGACATATTTTCAGTTTTTACTACAACCACTGCTGCTGATAAACAATTATGTTGTACTCAGAGAAATGTTCATCAGAAGTCTGGACCTTATATGTGCAAATATTGTGATGTAACTAGTTATAGACGTAACGAATTAAGTAGGAATTAAAACAGGTTGTAGAAATCCACTTGATTTTTTGCCAAAATGAATATAACGATATCTTTGCAGCAGCTGGAGGGTTCAAATTCAAACTGTCTGAACTATTTGGGTCTAAATACACAAATAAATGAACCAAAGCTCATGCTCCTTAATTCCACACTTGACAAAACACTCATGTAAATGTCTTCTGGTAATTCCAGGAGTCAGGGTCTGCTCGAGGTTTCTGCCTGATAAAAGGAAACTTTTCCTCACCCCTGTCACTAGTTACAAGTGTTTAGTCCTGGAGGATTCTGTTGGATCTCTGCAAATTGGCTTCAGAGTGTTGGAAATACATGTTCAAAATAAAATTTGGAAAAAAAAAAAAAAAGTCTAGTTTCCACCAGCTCTGTGTGTAAAGTGTCATGAGATAACTTTTGCTATGATTTGGCACTATATATTTAAAATTTGACTTGATTCTACTGCTTCAGGCTATGTTTAGGTGTGTATTTTAGGGGGTAAATCTTGCAAAAGTGTGACATTTTCTATTTATCAATGAAGTATGCATGCCAGGTGGCTAGGTGGCATCACCACCACCAAGACAAAGCGCCCGCGTAGAACCTTTCTACTTCTCTTCCTGTTCTATTGTAGCACGGAATACAATCACAAAACAGGAAACGGAGCATGGTGAAGCAACATACAAAAACTGACAATATTGTGGCTAGGGCAACGAAGGTCCGTCGCAGGGAAATAGTCCGACATGTGTTTTTCCTGTATTAGCGTGTATCTGTGATGGAAACTCTACGCGATGAGAAAATGCAGGTTTGCGTTTTCAACCCTTTTGACCAGGGGTGTCCAAATCCGGTCCTTGAGGGCTGGTATCCTGCATGTTTCCGATATGTCTCTCTTCCAACACACCTGGTTCAATTAATGATCAGCTCATCATCAGGTTCTGCAGAAGCATGATGATGATGTAATGGCCTCCAGGTGTGCTGGAAGGTCAAACTATCTTAAACATGCAGGGTACTGGCCCTCAAGGACCGGATTTGGACACCCCTGCTTGAGACGGTGACGGGAGAGTGGAGCATTTTTAAGATTTCCACTCTGGAAGGTGGTTTCACGTTTTTTGTGTTTTCAACCCTCAAAAACACAGTTGCCATCTGAAAGAAAGGCACATCTGATAAAATATTTTGTTGTTTTTTATCTGAGAGTGTTATCGTGTAAACTGGGCCTTAATGTCAGGCAAATAAAAAGCTGAAAACTGGTGATTTTTTTTTTTTTTTTTTTACATTTTATTCAACCTTTATCGAACCAGGAAATATCCCATTGACATTAAGAACCTCTTTTCCAAGGGAGTCCTGGCCAAGATAGGCAGCAGGAAATACAACACACAGTTAGAGGATTACACAGTTAAATACACAGAACAAAACATTATACAAAAAAACAGTTCATAAAAATAACTCTTAGAAGCAGATTAAGAAAAGCAAGTGCAAGTTATGGATTCAGCCTCAAGAACTCTCTGTTTGGATTGAAAAGCGCTCAAGGAAATCAACTCTGTGATGGTGAAAGTTCAGTGATGTCGAGTTCATTAAGCAGCGTGTTCCATGAAATAATCCCAAATCCCCAGTTCCACAGGCCCTTTACCCCTTATTCTTGCTAACATAACCTCATAAGATGTGGTCTCACTCATTAGGATTCTGGCGGCTGAAGTTATCCCCAACATCAAAGCTGAATATGTGCTTTATGCTAAAGTTGGGGTTTCTGTTCTATCCCCCAAAAGACATAAACGTGGACATACTGGCAGGGCTACTCCCGCCCATGCCTCCAGATATTTAATCACACTGTGCCGAAATGGCACAACCATGGGACATTCCCATATGAGATGCAAAAAAGTTCCCATTTCTTTTACACATTTCCAACATGAACTATTGTGGAATATTGTTTTATATGCCAACTATTGTTTTGGGTGAAGGTCATTTTTAACATTTTACTTTAGAAATGTGACTCAATGCAGTGAACTGTTCAAATTGTCCTTACACTCTAATACAGTTTCTCAGTCAGGGGTGGTATCACCCCCCAGGGGGCGCTTGGACATTGTTGGCGGGGCGTTCGGAGGGAGAAACCTGAGTAGAGGGTGCTGAAACTGCCCCCCTCCACACACACACACACACACTCCTCCGCAATAAGGAATGTCGTCCCTTGTCTTTCCGTGGCAATGTCTGCCCCCCCCCCACACACACACATAAGTATATGTGTGTGTGGGGGGGGGCAGGAGGCTCATGATGACGCCAACTGTTTGTTCAAAAAAGGTTGAGAACCACCGCTCTAATATTTCCCCACAGCATCATTACCATAAACTTATGCTGCATAATATTTATTTCCCTCATTTTGTATTAACATAACGTTGCTGATCCTAGACCTGAACCACCCTGAACTGGCCCTCTTTAAATTTAAGTTGAATGCCCCTGGGTTAAGGTCGTTTTTTAACATTTTACTTCAGAAATGCGACTTAATGCAGTGAACTGTAAGTCAAGACGAACCGCGTTGGTGACATGTAAACACTAATGATGATGCAGAGTTCACAGTGGGAGGAGAAGTGTTCTTGGCATCTGGATGACTCTATAAAGTGTCCTGCTGTCCTCAGCGGGGGTCAAAGTAAAAGTCTGACCTCAAATACAGTGTGAATGTCAGTCAGGGCGACGGCGGCGCTAAAACGAATAAAAGTCAGCGTGAAAAGTGATTAATTGGAAGGTCGGAAAACATCAGTGTGTCAGATTCAGAACAATGAGCAGCATCAGAGGGAGGAGAGACTGACAGAGATAAATGTCAGACAGAAAAAGAAAAAAAAAAGGAAGGGAAAGATGATTAATGCGTACGGATGGAACAGAGGACAGACGGACGGCGACTGAAGTGAAGCGACAGTTCCATATCAGTTTGAC
The DNA here is from genome assembly GCA_030068375.1 of Ostorhinchus rueppellii. Taxonomy (NCBI): domain Eukaryota; kingdom Metazoa; phylum Chordata; class Actinopteri; order Kurtiformes; family Apogonidae; genus Ostorhinchus; species Ostorhinchus rueppellii. The sequence continues at coordinate 2,970 of JAQQZY010034012.1, read as the reverse complement.
TCATTTGTGTCTTTTATTTGTCACATTTCGCCTCTTTGTGCTCTGTCACTAACACAAAAACAGACAAGCCTCATTTTTCTTTACTTTGGTCTGTTTACTGAGTCATACTTCATGTTGAAACAGTCACATTTCATCTTTTCCAGCAGGAAACACAATCATAATATAATAACAAACAATTTTTTATGCAGCAGCTAATGCACCTCATTTATGTAAAATGGCTGTTAAGTAAAACATGAAAATCACTTGAATTATCTGTTATGTGTTTGCTAAGAGACAGTTTTTTTTTCTTTCGCTGTTTTTAAATGACAGTTTTAGTCAACTAATTCTTCAATGTGCAAAATATGTGCAGTTTTTTCTAAACCGGGGAACAATGGCACTGCACCCTCATGCAATCAGTGAGCACCCTCTTACCAATTTGCCGATTGAACCTCAAGTCACATCATCAAAATAGAGATGCGCCGATCCCGATATAGTATCGAATTAATCGAATTAAGAATTAATGTGTGTATATTTATATAAGTTTAAGTAATAAGTTTCGGACAGTATCTGAATATGACATGATGTCGCCGATCCACCTTCTGATACAATAATATAAAATAGCAGCGTCACTGCACAGTAGGAGTGAGTTCCACACGTTTGCAGCAACTAGGCCAAAGTGACTTCTTCTTTGAGATACACGTAAGTCACCTGATCTGGGTAGACCCCCCGTTTTATACGCAATCCATGGGACCCCCTCCCCTGTCTAACTTCTGTCTATAACCCCTGCTACTCTGCCATAGCAGCTCCTATCCTCTTTCTATTTAGCGATTTATATTGATTTTTAATTTTTTTGGTCATTGGTCATGTTTTTGGTCTTTTTTTATTTTTTAATTTTTGTTCTTTTTTTGTTCTTTTTAAGTTTTTTATATGCAAAAAAAACTAAGGAAGGTGTGCAATGAGCATATGTCCATGTGGACAATGGACTGTCTTCTGCCGTCTTCACCCACTGGCTGAACACCAACAGGAAATAGAAGTTTCCTGACGCATTTTTGATTCCTTAAGGTCTCATGGTCTTGCTGTATTTTTTAATTTGAGCAATTAAATTCTGGGCAAAAAGTGTGTTGTAACGCAAGCGCTATTGAACATGTACGGAGTAAAATATGACTGAAAATAGTTTAGTAATTCCTTACTCTACTGTGTTACAGCAAAAAATGATCCATTATTGTAATGCATTACTTTTGTACCGTGTTACTCCCAACACTGTTGGTTCATCCATTAATGGTCTATGATCATGCCGAGCTGATCAGATCACATGACATTTTCAAAATGTCTTTCTCATTCGCACAAATCTAATCAATATTGATCTGTAATATGATATTATTATTCAGCCTCATTTATCTCACATTTGGAGACATTTATGATCAGAAGACTAAATTGCAAAATATCCCTCTACACTTATCTATTATTGTGTTCATACATTCCGCTATTTTTGTGAAGCTCAGGCTTTGTTAAAACTGTTTCAACATCAAAACACTTGAACCACATGAGGACATTTTTACTGATCTGACTTCATATTTTCAGCATTTGGGCTTTCTCCAGTTCACAAGGACTAAACTAAGCCTCAGTTACATAAAGCAGAGATTGAACTGAACATTTGGATGTAAAACACTTGAGTTTTTTGTCATAAAAAGGTGAATTTAACCCCTTAACGCTTGAATCAATTTCCAATTATGGAAAAAAATGTTTGACTTGCGTTTTTTCTTTCAAGTAGATAGTATTGTGTTTACATTTTGGAGCAGGGGGGGTTTGATGCAAATTTGCATCAATAGGCGTCAAGGTTAAGGAAGTATGTAGAGAATGAGAAAATTCCCTTCGATCTCTGAGACTTGTGTCCATTTATCCAATAGATTTTTGAATGGTTCTGTATATTGAACCTGTAAAGTCAATAGATTGTTATGGACAGACAGCGTTTTGCTCTGACACAACCATTCCATTGAACTAATACCCATTCTGTCATTAATTCAGCACTATTTCATATGTTCCATACTGTAAAAGCTCCAACAGCCTCCACCATCATGTGGTTTCATCTTCCGTCTGCTGAAACACCAAATGCCAAAACACTCATGTTGCATCTCTCATCAGCTCAGTACCTCAGCGTTTTGAACATTTTGAAACCCATCGGGTGTTTTAGCTCTTGGGAAGCCAACATGTGCAGCAGGGTCGAAATGACAACAGCAGCAACTTGGAAAAATAAATAAATAAATATCAGGAGCACTCCCTGACAGGCCATTATGTCCAGGAAATTGATTTGCAGATTGAAAATCCATTTAGGTTTTTGAAAAGCTCACACTCTACTGAAGAGAACTTTCAGAGTGTTGAACACTGAGGTCACTGAAACTTTCCATTTAATGTAAGACCGAAACTCACACACACACACACACACACACACACACACACACACTCGAGTGACGCATATTACGAACTGAAGTGACACTGTGGAGGCTTTGTCTCGTCATCTTTGAGAATGATTTATAGCACTTCACAAGCAATTCCAACTGTCTTTGAGGAGGAATTAAGTTTTAGTGGTTTTAGAGGACATGACCAAACACTCCAGTGCCCATGAGGAGCTCTTTGTTTCATGATGTTCAACGGAAACACGCCATATATCAAAGTCTTAAACAAGGACCCAACCATGAATACAAAATCACACAGGTCTTACTGTGAAGTTGCGTCACATTATGCCACAAAAAAGGAGTGGAGACCCCTCAAAATTTTAGAAGTCCATTTTGTCTCCAGAGGACAAAATGGAATTTACACAAAATCTAAATATATGTAGGTTTGGATACTTTTTGCACATGTTTTTCTGACTTATGGCTCTTGTTAAAGTCACTCACATCCTGCCAATTGTTTAACTAATGCAAATCTCATTCCACTTCCTGTAATTATATATTTTTATGTGTAATCAAATTTTAATGTATTTTTTACTTATTT
>JAQQZY010033897.1:0-11160 GCA_030068375.1 Ostorhinchus rueppellii | reverse complement strand
TGAGACAAACTGTCCTTTTAAATCAAACCCATTCTCTCATTAATTGTCAGAATTTCACATTTTGGCCTAAGACTGTACAACCAACTGGGACTTTGGACTGAATTTTTCTTCATTTATGACTCAAATTTGGTAAAGTTTTATTCCGGAAGCATTTTACTTGTAGACCAGTGCAAAGTATCAGAGTGTGAAAATACAAAAAATATAAAAACAACACACCTGGAAGTCATGGGGGTGACGTCATCAAAGAGGGTGTTTCTGCAGCTTCAACATGACCCGATTGGACGGATTTTCACCTCTTAAATACTTTTACGCCTCATTTTCAAGACAAAACTAGATGTTTCTTTACAATTTTTTATAACAAACAGTGACTGTTTAACTCTTAAAATTATCTTTTGATTTGGATTTGGCAAACACAAATGAAAATGGTGAGAAATCAAATGGGATTAAAAAAAAAATATTAATCTTAGCCTCTTGGGACACAGTCAAAGGGGCGGGACTTTGTTGCTATATAAAGGGAGACTACACCCCCCTGAAAAACCTCGTCCTGATTGGTCAACTCTGCCTGTGGCTTCTAGCTATCATGTACTATCATGGCAGAAACATTGAGCAGTGACATAAATGTAGATTTTGTGAAGCTTCCTCCTGCTTTTCCATACATCTAATCATAAGGATTATATGATTTTACATTTCATAATTTTTTTTAATGATTTTTGGAATTACATGCATCACTCTCAACACCTTCAGACACAACTGTAGGTCATTTTCAGGAGATGTGGAATTTGTGTTTCATTGAACGCAAAGTTACTCATGTACCTGCACTAGACTCTCAAATAAAATCCATAAATGGGTGTCAAATATGTGGCCCACAGACCAAAAGTGGCCACTGTAGGATCTAACCGGGTCCACAGGATGAATTTGTGAAAATCAAAAATGACACTGAAGGCATTAACAGTTCAGGGTTTTGGGTCAGGTGCCACACACGTCAAAATCATATATCATAGAATCATAAAAACTTAGAAATACTCACTATTCCAAATCCTAGACTCTAAAATTTCGACAGTATTCTGCCTGTTACTACATGTCTAAATGATAAGCTGAGGCATAATATTGTTAGAATTGCACTTATTTGTTTTTCAGGTTATTTACATTTTTTTAAGATGAAAGGACAGTTCGTAAATGTAACATTTTCATAACTTAATTTTCCTTTTTTGGACTGAAACAGAAACATTTGGAGTTCTCACTATTTCCAGGTTATTATGTTATTATGTTACTGGTCTGACCCACTTCAGATCAAATTGCGGTATATGAACCAAAACAAGTTTGACATCTTTGACAGAGACTAAGAGCATAAGTGGACAAAACCAACCCAACGTCCTCTGTAGCTTTTCAAGTTTTTTTAAAGTTAGAATTTTGAAGCCGTGAGTTCATCTTCGCCACGTGTGAACATATTCATGTGAAAACAGTCACTCATTTGGGAAACGAAATCATGCGATTGTCATTTTTGTGAGAGTTATTAACTGCAGGTGAGCTGTCTGGTCGGGATTAGAAAGTATGACATGAAATTAACAGTAATATTCAGTCTAATTTGTCTAAAATCTTATTAATAAAGTCAAAGGTGGATCACCAGAACAAAAAATCTGACCAGAAATGTGTTCATTGTTCTGTTGATCCTCAAGTGCCTTCAGTGGCAGCTCCCTGTTCCTAATGTATGCTAATTGCTAATGCTAATGCTAGAGTTAACCTTTAACCTTTTGGAATGACCCATGAGCAAATAAGTCGTATATTTAAAAAGAACTTTGATGGAATTTTAGCTGTGCATTTTCCAGGAAAGGCAAACCCACCTGAGGAGAATGAAACACTTATGTGAAATATAGAAACACTAATATGCGCCAATTCTCAATGCTAATGCTAATGCTATGCTACCTTTAACCTTTTGGAATGACTGTGGGCAAATAAGTTGCATATTTAGAAAGAATTTTGATGGAATCCTGTGGGAGCCGGGGGTTTTAGGAGCAGGATTTAGTGGCTGTCCGTGGTATTGCACTTTCAGTTGCTTCCACAGGGACTTCAAATTTTTTAGCTGTGGTTTTTCCAGGAAATACAAACCCACCTGCGGAGAATGAAACACTTGGGTGAAATATATGTATAGAAGCACTTATTACCTGAAATCCATATAATCTGCATTTTTAATTCAGGAGGTGGTGGATGTGAGTTCCGCATAAAACCAGAAAATGATGTGTAGTATTGTCAGAAAAACCCCACTGGTCACAGCTAAAATATTTTTTGTCACTTGAGAATATCTACTTTCACCGTACACCTTAAAATATCACAAAAACACACCATATGGAGGAGTGGAAACATCAAAGACAGAAAGTAGAAAACAAAGTCTATCCACAGAGATGATAATGATCTTTAACTCTGACACCCCAGCAAGCTTTCAACACAGACTGGGAAAAAAAAAAACCCACGACGATACAGTAAAAGTATGAACAACAGAGCAGCGACCCCTATTAAAAAGAAAATAAAACTATACACCAAAGCTCCAAAGCAGGTGGACCGAGCAGACACTGTTTAACACGACCGCACGAACACACAACCGAAGCAGCACACCCTGAAATGAGCACAAAGAGGGAAAAAAAAAAAAAGTACACAAAGGAGTGGGAGCTACAAGACGAAATGAGACGAACGGGAGAGAAGGCATGCGGAGGCGGAGAGGAGAGAGGAGGAGGAGGTGGTGGTATCGGTGGAGGTGGGAGGGAGAGAAAACCGAGATCACAAATGTGTAAAAAGACAGACGAGAGTGATTGTCCAATTCTAATATTTATTAGATCTACTCAATCACAGGTACAGAGTTTATTGGCAGTGATTATCTACAACAGGCGTCTAAAGAGGGAGTGAATGGCCCAGATAAAGAATGACAGGCAATTCAACAATGTCACTGGCATTAACAGGCGCTTGTCCTCAAATGACTAATTATTTTTACCACTGCTACAGCAGGAGCTGACACCATTTAATGACTCACAGGTGTTGCATAAGAAAAAAAAAAAAAAAAAGCTTTGACATTGACATTGTTGAATTGCACTTAAACTGGAGGAGGTGGGATGGAAAGGGGAGGGGGTACAGCATTTGTTTTGTACTGGCTGTTTAACATTTGCAGGTCCAACACTTGCTCATATCAGAGATGCTACGATGTTTTCCCAGTGTACACATCATGAACCCAAACAACACTAAGCTCATCGTTGTCAGTGGCAGAGCTACACATACAGCCAAGTCTCGTCTTCGGTTGGTGCGGCGCTCACCGCCTTCACTACTATCAAAACACTGATCGTTGATGCATACGCGCGTGTCTTAGGGCCGGACGGTACAAATCGACAGTCGCTTCTCGCTGTTTTCCTTAGAACCTACCCATCAGATCTTTTCTCTCAAACATACGAGTGAAAAAATGTAAGAAAATGTACATGTACGTGGGCTTCTTTTGGCTTATGATGTGCTTTTCAGTCATTTAATAAATAAATAAATAACACTCCGTCTTTCTACTCTCAGAATTATTTTAAAGTCATTTTCAGTCAGTTCATATTTAATCGGTCAGCTCTGAAAATGTGTTTGATTTAGTCCACTTTAACCTCCAGTTTTTTTCTACCACTGCTGAGGTAAAGTGAACAGACTCCTTTTAATTGAGCATTGGTGTAAAAACAGTGTTTACTGAGAATGGTACAACACGGATAGTATTTAGTATTAATGTGGCTCAGATGTCAAGTAAATTTATCTCATGAAGACCAAATATGAAAAAAACTGACATGCAAATCACATTTTAAAGCAAATACACACTAATGGAAACACAAACGTAAATATTACATTGTATTTTGTGGTTTTATTTTAAGTCACATGACTGATGTTTGTTTTGCACTTTATGCTGCAAAAAAGCTTTGATAGTTTAAGTTTATTTGCCTTAAACCAGTGCGTTTCAGTGAATAACAACGCATAAGACGTGATAGAAATGCAGCCACACCCATTGAAACCATTTCACGATAATATTTGAGCTTGTGTAAAATATTTTAAGGGTGTCTGCAAACTTTTTTCCACTATTCTATATCAATATAATCATCTGATTTTGTGCAGGTTGAACTTAAAGCGTCGACGTACCGCCCAGCCTTAAAGCACACATCATAACATTATGAACTCTGCAACCAGTTATCAACCTCATGCACCCAGAACAAAGGAACTCAAAATATGTGGCCAATCCAACCATCAAAGGTAATTGACATCCAAATAAATTCACTGAACTGAACAAAATATACACATCACTATTTACAGGTTTATAGAAACTGAAACCAAAGTCAATCACACACATGCTTTGCTATGTTTAATAAAACAGTATGATTTCAAATAACTGGCAAACTGAGGAGGAGTCAATATCAATTTGTCATTAAAGTGCATCAGAATCAGTGTAGACGGAGTTTTACCGTGAGCACACGCATGCACATACGACACACACGCAAACACACGGAGCACTGGTTTGTTACACTGTAGAAATACCTGAAGGTGGTTTCCCCTCTGCGGCTGCGTCCTGGGGTGGGGGGCAGGGTGGGGGCGGGGTGTAGTCGGCTTCAGGGAGGCTGCAGTTGAAGGACACAATGGGCGACGGTGCCGGCGGCAGCAGGGTGCTGTTGGGGCTGCTGATGTCGCCCTCTCCGACCAGCGTCAGGTCGGTGTGGGCGTCCTCCTCCACGGTGCGGAGGCTGGGCCGGGTGTCCGAGGGCCGGGGGATGGGGGACAAGTGGGTGCCGAAGGGGAAGTGCCGGGGAGGGGGCATGAGGCAGCGGCGGGGGGCGGAGTGTCCGTTGGCGCTGGAGCTAAGAGACGAGTCCAGGCTCTCTGAACGGAGGCTGGAGGTGAGCGCCATCCGCGAGGAGACGCCGTTCTCCCGGCCGGCCTTCATGGAGTCGGGGGTGGAGCAGGCCAGGTTGGAGGACATAGAGCAGGACGAGGACGGGGGGGTGAGACGCAGGAAGTCGGGCAGCACCAGGTCTTCTTTGCTCAGGAGTCCACGCTGGTCGTTGGCTCTGGTGCTTTGTGCTCGGCTCAGCAGCTCAAAGAATTCTGGGAGAACAAAGAACCTGAGTTATACAAGAGCTTTGGTTTTAAGAAGAACCTGTTCATGAACCAGATCTAACTTCAGTGTTTTAAAACCTAAAAACTGAGTATAAAGCCAAAAGCCAAGGGGTAAAAGCCTTGTCTTTTGACCCAGAATGATACTCTGCTTCTGTTTATGTGTTTATGAGTGATATTCAGCACTTTGTTTCTTTGTGCTACATAAATAGACTTGAGTAAACTAATATATTGTCAGGGTTTTCAACCACGTCTTTTCCTGCAAATGAATGAAACGTGACGTTTAATGAGTGACCTTGAGTGACCTCTGATGATAAGGAATTTAAGAATAAAACTTAGAAGAATTAAAAATAGTACGACAGTCCCACTAATACTGACCAAGATTAAACCAATAATTCTAATATTTTCAGTATTTCACATAAACAGGACTACAGTTGTTTTTATTACTTTAGTATTTGAGGCAAAAATTTCTCACTTTAACAACATTACATCTGTGTCCTTATGTTTTGCACTGTTTTGTTTCTGCTATATATAAATCTGATTGATTAATTAAATAAAAAAAAACAGCTTTGTCTCTGAGAATAGTTTTTATTTCAAAAAGTGATTAAGTAAGAGAATAAATCTAACTTTGTCTTAATAAAATTTTCCATTTAATACAGAGCTCAATTTAATTAATCAGTTACAAAATAAAATATTACTTTGTACAATATGAGCAAAAAAATGAGCAGAACTAGCTGGAAATTTGGCGTTTTTAAAATAGTTTTACGCTAGACAGTGAAACTGCCGACAGAAATAAAATGAACGCAAGATGTAAACACTTTTAACAAAAGCGTCAAAGGCTGGCTAAAGCAAAATCAGACATGTTAGCATTTTTAACGCTTCTGAATTTACTGTAATTCTGTCGAACCTCAATGTAAATATTTACCTCCTTTTTAACATTTATGATTGCAGCATGTCATTTTATGCCACCTTAAATGTTCTCCTTTTCTCTCTTTCTTTCTCTACTAAAAGCCTAACTCGGGATTGGAGATGGAGACTAGCAAAAGCTATAATGTCTTTATGTGAATCATCAGTTACTACAGCTTGTTTGTAACAGATGGAAGTTATACTATGTCATTTGCATTGTCCCTATAGAATAAACTTTATACATAAATAACAGTTTTTTGCTTACTACGAGGCTGTTTGATTTCATTTAACAATCATTGTGTTCTTTCTAGTTTTCACTTCTCTGGGACTCATTCCTATCCATGCAGAAAATTTTAATACTGAAAAGGAAACTGAATCAATTAGAGAACCGAGTGGCATTAGATTGAGACAGATTAGTTGTGTTGATCATGCAGCGTAGCACCTGACAAAAAAAAAAAAAAAAATCATCTCTTTTAAAGCTGTTAAAGATGTTTGTTAGTTAGCAAAGCCAAGCTGAGGAATCCACCAAAGTAAAAAAAAAGTAAAAAAAAAAAAGAAGAAGAAAGAAAGAAGGAATTTACCTTCAGCTTCATCTATATTAATCTTTTTCTGTTTTCTCTTTTCCCCTGGGAGTCCTGAGTCTGGTCCACTTCCTCTCAAAGAAAAGTCCTTTGGTGTTGACCTCTCATCTCCCTGCAGATGCAACAATAACAATGCACTCTGTTATGGGATGGGGAGATGGAGGGACGGGGATGGGGGTGTGGGTGGGGGACGTTGAACTGTGACCACGCTAAGCATGAGCTGCCATGCACCCTAAAGTGACCGGATTTACTGGCGCTTCACAGAGTCCTGTCGGTCGCGCAAAGACTGAGTAGGCCGTTACGAGCATATGCACAGAAAACAAAACACACAAAAAAACAAAACAAAAAAACGAGTGAGTCAGCAGCAGCCAGTGTGAGGTTACAGATGACAAAATAAACCAGGGAAAGCACACCAACCGAAGCCTGTTAATACAGATAAAAAAAAAAAAAGGATGCTATTAAATGATACCCAAGGTTGCAGAAGCAGGAGAGCAACAGGAAAAGTACCAAACACCCCGTCCGGGTTCATCAGCGACCGGTTTAATGAAATTCCGGTTAGTACTTACTGTTGCAGAAAGGCTCCTGGTGGGAGGATGACTTTTCAGAGAAGACGACTTGGGTTTGTCTATGTGAGAGAGATAGGAGTGTTTAATTAAGCCGAGAATAGACGAGGGCATGCATGAGAGCAGCACAAACGGAGACAGATTCAACAGTGGAATACAGGGTTTCAACAAGATTAATTTGAGATGTTTCACACTGATACAGAGTTGTTCTTGTGTGCACAGAATTATAATACAGCCAGTTCCAGGTCTCCACAAAACTCTGATGAGATAAAGATAGATAAGCGGAGTCGAATTTGGAATATTTATCTTGAAAGAACTTTTTTTTTTTTACATTTATGTACTTATTGAGACTTAATCTTGAGATACCCCACTTAGATAATACAACTAATTTTATTTCTTTATTTATTTATTTTATACTTTATTGCCATTAAAAACCTTTCAGGCAATTATAGAACCACAATGAGGGAAAGAAAAGAAAGACACAAACAAAATTAAAAAGAATCACCATGATTGTCATCTATGTTAGTGACAAAAATATAGGTAGAAAAGCATATTACAATTAATAATTTAAGCAACATTTATGACAAAACAAGCTCCATTGTCCATTTGTACTTGTTTTATGCAGTTTTGCCCATACATATCTATTAAGTCATTACATCTACATAAAACCGTATATAGTATATGACCAGATATACACCACCAGTCAAAGGTTTCTTTCTTTTCATGACTATTTACATTATAGATTCTCACTGAAGGCATCAACACTATGAATGAACACACATGGAATTATGCAGTTTTTGCTTTTTTTTTTTTTTTAAAGTGTGAGATAACCCAAAACATGTTGTATATTTTAGATTCTTCAAAATAGTCACCCTTGGCTTTGATTACTGCTTTGTACATTGTTGGCATTCTCTTGATGAGCTTCATGAGGTGATCGCCTGAAATGTTCTCCAACAGTCTTGAAGGAGTTCCCACTGATGCTGAGCACTTATTGGCCTCCTGCGGTCCATCTCATGTCATTTAAATGAGAAGGTGAGTCCAAACTTTTTGACTGGTAGTGTATATTTACCATAGGTTAAAAAAAAAAACCAAAACAATCTTACTATGAAGACTTGAAACAAAATTAAACTGCTTGAAATAAGAATTATAGCATTCTATAATCCTTGAAAACTTGATAAGTGCTATTTTCTTATAGCACTAGTGGAGTAAGGAGTTTAATTTTCTTACTACTAGTACTGGAATTTATCACCAAATAGAAAAAAAAACCCACTTCAATTAACAAATAGACTGATATAGTCCAAATACAGGACTGATATTAGGCTTCTCAACTCAAATGACTGAGGCTGAGGGAAAATAACAAGTAAAAAATCTACCATCACCAACATTTTTAACTGTTAGTCTATTGTTAGGATTCATATGTGATTACTGGTAATAACTGTAAGTGATCAGTTTATGTGGGCATAAATTATTTTGACTTCGATGTTTATTTCAACAGTTATGCAATCTGTAATTGCGAAGACTTAGATCTGCCAATTCAACAGCTTGTTCCCGCTATCAACTAGTGTTATTATATCGCCTTTAAAAATCCACTGTCAGCCCTCTACCTCTTATTATTTGTGTAGAAAAGAGGATTCGCTCATTGTTGTGGGGTTTAAGATACTGACCAACAAATACTACTCTGGAAAATCAACCTAACAAAATGATCATTCCCATTCCCTTTACTTTAGATGCAAGAAAATACAGGAAATATGTTCACAGCTTTATAAAACATCAGGAAATTAATGGCATGAAGCTCATATTGTCTGAACAAAAGGGTTAAAGAAATTCACATTAAATACAAGCATTTTGGTTTATAGAAGCTCCTGAATAAAAATCTGATTATTTTTGTTTGTTTATTTGTTTTATTTGATGATTATTTTGGTCAGTTCGATCAATTCAGTTGATTATTTTATTCATTTTGTGATTCGTTTATTCAATTTATTTGGTTATTTTGCTCTTTTTAGTGATTACTTTGTTCATTTTATCAGTATCAACATCAGTAAAAGCAAATTAATGCAATAAATCTCATATTGTCTGAACAAAAGGGTTAAAGAAATTCACATTAAATACAACCACTTTGGTTTATAGAAGCTCCTGAATAAAATCTGATTATTTTGTTTGTTTATTTGTTTTATTTGATGATTATTTTGGTCAGTTCTATCAATTCAGTTGATTATTTTATTCATTTTGTGATTCATTTATTAATTTTATTTGGTTATTTTGCTCTTTTTAGTGATTACTTTGTTCATTTTATCAGTATCAACGTCAGTAAAAGCAAATTAATACAATAAATCTCATATTGTCTGAACAAATGGGTTAAACACATGTTCAGTGCAATGGCATGTCACAGTAAATAGGACCACTCTGAGTTATAGAAGCTTTTCTTTTTTTGTTTTACCCTAGTTTTCCTGCTGTCCGTACTTTGCATGTATCCAGATTGAGACTGACAGATGTATATGTGTGGTCATTAGAACTTTACTAAACCAACAAACAGTGTCAGACTGGGACTGCAGACCCTGGTTTGGTTTAATTTAAGAGTACAACCAGTTATGATACTGTCTCAATGTGATATTTTTCTTTAATATTAAATACTGAAATGTGCTGCTTGTTAAACATTAGAGCCAGTTAAAGGTGTGACATGAAAAACCACTGTATTGTGAACGTAATTTAACACAGATGTCAGATTCCTCGTGACAGAATCAGACAGATTCTGAATAATAATTGACGATGGAAGATGATTTTTTTTCTTTTAACATTCCTACTCTTATTTAATCCTCCTCATAGAACTTGAGATGTGAGACCTTTGAAGACTTTTATAGACCTGCAGAAACTGTAGGTTTGACTGAATTAGAGTGCATGTAAACATGCCAGACTGGTGCCGGGCTGATGAGTTGAGTTGTGTTCCAGTGTTCCTTACCTTTCCCTGGGTCTGCTCGCTCCAAAACAACACGCAAACCATCCAGACTGGATATGGGAGCCCCCAAGTCCAAAGGCTCAGTTTCTCCGCTCTATAACAACACAACATTAGTCATGTTAAGAAAAGTTCATCAAAACAAAACTGACCAAGAGTAGTAATGATCGCTGAAATGAAGAGCAAACTATTTTTTACAGCAACTAAATGAAAAAAAAAAAAACTACAAAAAAATCTAACGGCAAGTAAAAAGTATGTTTGTTTCACTTCTGTTTACAACAATTCTAAATAACAACAGATAAACTATCATTTTATAAATAATATGCTTTGCAGAATGTAGGACCTTGAATAAAAAATGTTTTTGAAAATATAATTATGTATATACACTTATGTAATACCTTTCATTCTCACGATACCTGAAACTAAATAAATCAACCTAAAAACTAAACGAAAAGCTATCAAAATGCAGCTCTGGAAAAAATTAAGAGACCACAGCTAAATGGTCAGTTTCTGAGATTTTTCTATGTATAGGTATGTGTTTGAGTAAAATTTGCACTTTTGTTTTATTCTATACACCGCTGATGACATTTCTCCCAAATTCCAAATAAAAACATTGTCATTTGCATCATTTATTTATGGAACAAAGGGTCAAAAATAGAGGGAATTCAACAGAAACTGGAATGGAACGTTTGAAATACATTACAGTACTATCTTAATATTTTCCAGAGCTGTAAAACAAAGCAAAAAAAAAAAATTTGTATATTTATAAAAGAAGGATTAGGCCCATATTTTATTTGAGAATAAAGTTATATCCTGACACTCAGTAATGCAGTATTGTCCAGAGTTTACAGCTTTACTTAAAAAAAAAACCCAATAAAACAACAATAACGCTGTCCACTGCAAAGGACATTCCATGAAAAAATAAACATATAAAAGGCATCTGCAAATCTGTTGCATTATGTTGCTTCCAATCAAGATAATTAATGTAAAAAAAAAAAAAAAAAAAAAAAAAAAGTAAAAAAGAAAACCCAAAAATTTTAATTTTCTGAGT
>JAQQZY010033750.1:0-11165 GCA_030068375.1 Ostorhinchus rueppellii | reverse complement strand
GAACTGGCGACTTGTCCAGGGTGTACCCCGCCTTCGCCCTAAGCAGCTGGGATAGGCTCCATGCGACCCCCGTGACGGATAAAAGTGAGGATAAAAGCGGGTATAGAAAATGAATGAATATTGTATTTTTTGTCTGTAATTTGGTACCCCCTCCAGCAGATGGTGCCCTAGGCTGCCGCCTGTGTTGCCTGTACCCCGAGCCTAACATTGCATTATTAACATTAGCATTCACATTAGGGTCATTGTCACAGGTTTGAGCTAAATATTGGTGACAGTTGTTTTTGTTTAGTTCCATTTTTCTCACCCGTTCCTCCGCTCTATTATCTCTACTGTCAGTGAACCTGGACAGGAAGTGGACACTCCAGTGTTGGTTTTTACAAATGATTCCAAATGATAGTTCCCAGAGGCATCTTCATTCATCCCTCTTTTCATCTTAACCATGCTGTGCACTGTCACGTATGATTTGGGTCCGCATTGAGTGTGGTCCGAGTATGCGAGTACACACAGATATCCACAACTGTGTGGGGGTCTGCCCCTAGTGGCCAGACTTATCACTGCAGTTTTTGGGACAGATGGATAGACAAATAGACGGACGGATGACCGACTGATGACCATACCCTGCGGCTGCTGTGGCTGAAGGTAAAAAAACTAACAAAATAAACTAAAATCAATTTAAATTGAGTACTTATTCATGCTGCCAAAGCCACAGGGAGTCGCAGCAGAGGGATGAAAGAGCCACATGCGGCTCAGGAGCCACAGGTTGCCGACCCCTGGTTTACACGGAGCTTGTTAACATGCACATCAATACTTTGATCATCATCTGATTCAGTTATCAGATTATTCAAGGGTTTATGTAAACAGTGTTATCTAATATGCTTTATCACATAATAGCAGAAATCAGATTTATACACCTGAATGTCTTCTCTAGTCTGATGACTTCCTGCGTGTATACAGGTTAGTCTTATTTATAGTGTTCTTTTCATGTGCGCATATGTTTCCACAATTTAAAAAAAAAAATAGAAAGTGGAAGTGACATCGTTAAAATATGAGTGGAAGACAATAATAGGAAGTTTGATTCTCCCACCTCTGTGTACGTAGTATTCTGAAAGCATTCCAATAATGAGCTGGAGTGTCTAAACCAGGTTTTTGATTATTACATATCTTCATTTCTGAAGCGCATGTAAAAGCATCAGATGTGATTATTACCATTATCTGATTACTCTCAGTTATCGGACGGTCATGTAAATAGACGCAGTGTAGCTCTGTTACCTTAGTTCTGGTTTGAGGAAGTAAGCCACGGTAAAACCAACAAATGACCTCCATCCCATCCAGTCCCTTTCTGACTCTTTGGTCAAAGACTCTGTGGTGTTAAGTTCGTTTCATCACAGGAGACTGGCAGGCTCAGTAGTTCCTCTCGTGGTCACATAAATCATCTTTGGCATACCTTCTGGACTCTTTATTCTCAACAGACTAATGATAATTTAAACTAGTATTTGAATATTTTATAGTAGAAATACTACATACAAGTCCTTTAAGATTTTGTCACCTTAATGAGAAGAGAGACACTAGTCCATCATCAGTAGTCACTACATACTTGGTCTGCAACTACTTTGATATTTTCATGTTTCTTTGAGCTTATCAAATTGTCACACCTTCATGAATCCCTGGTGGTATCACTTGCATCCTTTTTTTCAGCTCAGTTTGTTTATATGGCTTGGTTTGCTTTCATCCTGCATAATTTGCTTTTGGCAGTTTGTTCATTTTTCAGTCACAGAATAATTTGCTTAGCACAGAAATGCATGATGGCTCTATTCAGGTGTGAGTCATCTGAATATACAATGGCTAATGCTTGCTTTGAGTTTTAGGCTGCAACGTCAGGTAAAAGCCTCACGATTACTGTTGACGAAACCGGTCTTGCTATTGCAGTGTCACAACTGCCACAATAAAAGATTTTTGTTCCTTGATGTCTGTGAGGCATAGAGTCTGGTTTGTGGGAACAAAGTATGCAATTTTTAATACCCTATAAAGTTAAATGATTGTTTTTTTTTACATATATGTGGAAGAACAAAGTGTGGGCCAGTGTAAGAGAAAGGCTTATTAAATCCACTTTGGCTGAACAGCCCTGAATGTTGACAAAAGCGTTGCTTCTAACTCACGTCAGTCCTGTATCTGTAGCATACTTCATCTAAGCTATCGTCGTAGCAGCGTAACAGATCTGCCTCTCAACAGATAGCATACAAATGTGACCTGTTTAGTTTGGGGAAGTGGCATTCATTCAGCTGGGCCATGTCGAGCCGTTCAATCTAATCTGCACTTCTCTTGACGTATTGGCTTGCGCCTGTTGTGCACTATGCCATTTGCCAGTCAAAATCAATGTGGCTTAAGTAGAGATCCCAATCCAGCAGCAATCATGCCAAAACTCCAACTCACCTCCTCACTCCTTAACCCCTACCTCCTCCCTGTGTGCATTGTCGTACACCGCATCATTTTCAATCAATTTCATGTTTCTTCTCGGAAAAAAAAAAAAAGCTCAGTTCAATTTAAAAGCCAGCGGAAACCCATGGCAATGTCTCTAAGGGGGTGAAAAATTCCATTACCATGTAAAGCAGGTTCCATTTCTAACCACCTTTTTCTTTAGTTTTATTGCAGATGCATTCAACAAGGTCCTTGGACTTTGGGCATGATTGAAAAGTTTTTTCGTTTCATACACTCAGGCTTGAGGATGTGAGTTAAATGGCTTTGACAATACCTACAATGTATTTGGTCCATACCACATACATTTTAGGTTAGGTTTTAGATGTCATAGCATTACCTGGTTGTAGTGGATGACAGCAAAACAGGGTGTTACAGGTAAACAACTTTCACATTTGTCTTTATAGAGTATTTATTTATGGCACATTAGGATAAAAAAAAAACAAACCTATGACATATTGATATTCCAAACACTGAACAAAGTCACATATCATAATGCACTTAAGATGATAGATAGATAGATAGATAGATAGATAGATAGATAGATAGATAGGGAAACTACAGTGTAGCAGCAGCGTGACACATTCAGTAACACAATAACACCTCCACAAACATGAGTAAAGACAAATATAAAATAAGAACAAAAACTATACACTGTACACTATGAATTAGAAACATAAAAACTTCTGGACAATAACTGTAATGTGCTGATATCTGAAATATAACTTTGGAGTTCTTTATTCTAGACATTAATCGATTTTAGGTCACTTTTAATATTTGAAATAGGAGTACAGCCATTTTCTTTTTTCTTTTTTTTCCTTTTTATAAGAATCATCCCATAACATTGTATGAGTTCACTGCATTTTTGATATGTTGTGATTATAATGTAATTCAGTGTAAATGTAGAGCAAAATAGACCTGCACAGGAATCATTATGATAATGACATTACATTGTTCAATTTAAAACACTTGATGTGGGCATTGTAAACACAAGAATCTCTGTCTGTTTTTTTTTTTTTATTTTCATATTCAGCATCATTTAACTCAATTTCCCCTCTCTAACTTCATCAGTGACTATCCGTTTAAGCATTTTTTTTTTCCAGGAAAATGCTTATTTTTTTATTTTTGTATGTGAAGCTACCAGAAACAATAAATAATTCACTTGAATGACAAATTTAACACAGTTCATGCAGAAATCAAACCTTAATTCGGTCATTATACTGTCTCATCTTGAGCTAACTTAAAAAAAGGAAAGCCTGAAAAATAAAGGACAGAAAAATGGCTTGAATGTAGGATTAAAGTACAATCAGTGTTCCTGCATGTACTCACTTGACTCCGACGGTGTATCCGATGAGTCCTCACAGCTTTAGGAAAACATTAACCAATTTGAAAGGAATACACAGCGCATTTCTTCATGTATTGTTTATTCTGATGGATGAGACTCACAGCTAATGCAAACCAGAACCCACGAGACAAATAAGGCTTAATGTGGTTAGGACATAAACATCCTACATCGTCACTGACAAACACACTCACGCACACACACAGGATGGAAATTAAAAGAGCTACATTAGCCAGAACAGTGCACTAAGGGGAGCATAAATGAATAGAATTATGAAACGAGAATTGTCAATTGGCAGCAAAGATTAGTTGGCCTGAGCTGTTTTGTTTTTCTCTGGCTAAAAACAACATTTCCATCATCCGGGGAGATGCTCTCACCAAGTAACAGTCTGAACAAAGGTCAGGTGGTCTGATATAACCAACAGGCTGTTAGGACTGTACCCAGATCTATTTAATTCCCGCGTGAGGTGTCTTTATCATTCATTTTCATTTTATTTATTTATATTTCGGACCGCTGTGCCTTGCATGGTATACCACTAATTAGCTTTAAATGTTTGAGTGATGTGCTGTGGCAGCTCTGCTCTGATCTGCTGCTCAGTTAATCAGTCCTGTGAGCACCAGCGCAGACGTTGCGTGATAAGACATCGAAAAAATTCAGTAGTCCGAGAAACTAGTAAACGATTCAGCAGTGAGTAGACAGACAGGTCTCCATTGGTCACTTTTCCATTTCACTTTGTTAATCTTTAGTACATTGAGCATATTCAATGAAAAGCACACACTTCTTTGTTTGTACAATTGCTTCTATCGTATTCAGATATACAGCAGGTTTTCATGGCTGCTACTGTCTTTTCACCACTGGATTGTACTTGTTGTGTTGCAGAGCATAATATATTTTTGCAGTTCTCCTAAAAGCAGGCATGCATTCCTGGACATTTACGATCCCAGCAGCCCATCATCATGCTAAGTACTCATTCAGAATTCCTTAAATTTGGCCCTTAGCCGAACCCGGTGGCTTGTTCAGTCACACCACATGTATATTACTTAGTGTGCAAATCATTTCAAGGTTATCAAGGAGACAGCAGCAGCCCTTATCTAGGGCTTCATTTCCTTTCTATTATGGGGTATGGCAGAGAGCAGGTCCCACACCGCAAAGCTGTTCTCTAACAGTGTGGTGCTATAACATCACTTCCCATCTGGTCAACACCTTCCCTCCGCCTGGAGCAGAGGCTGGATGGGGAGAGATAGGGAAGGAGAGGCAGCAAGGATGGTTTAGTGAAGTGTGAGCAATGAAAGCAGTGAAAGAAACACACACACAGAAAAAGGAAAAAAAAAAAAAACTATAAGCAGGTAAGCTGGCAAAGGTAGTAATGCAAAGCCTGTTGAGTCAGAGACAGACATTGGGGAAATCAGAAAAGCTCACAGCCTGTTTGTATAGTGGGGTCTGTGTGCGTGGTTGTGTGTGCATGTGCACATTTATGTTTGCACAATTCTACTCAAACAAAATACAAAATAAACCCTAAAATAAACATGGCTACAGACAGTTTCCCATTTCCCAGTACACTTTTTGTAATCAAAAACTAAAACCCCACACATCATCTTTAAAGCCTGTGGCAAATGCAATATATTTAAAGGTTACTGTAATTATTGTAATCGGTTGATTGTTATTCATTATGTATCTCATTTCAATTGCAAGAAAATAATGGATGTCTCATTTTGTAGGGAAAGCCTCCATTCCCTGTGCCATGAATGTATTGCCACAGAAATTACTTCCATCTGCTTATTCAGAGGATGAGCTTTTTTTTTTTTCCTTATCAGATAACAGCATAGAAAATATTGGTCCTATTATCTCCTTATTCTTATGGTGTAATTAGGCCTGGATTTTAAACATTAATGGGAAATACTGACAAAAATATTGTACACCACGTCAAATACTGAACATTACCATTGTATCTTCAGAGTTGTTTAAAATGCATGTATTTCGTTTGGAAATTGTTACCAAAGAATAAGACTAATGCAGCTCTGTTTAATGTCACTGGTCTTACATGAAAATACAGTGAATTTAAATTCATATTACAGGGCTAAAAACAAACTCCATAAAAACAAAAGAATCACAGATTGAATAAAACCAGCCGTCGGAACATGACAAAGCCTGGAGTCTGAATGCTAATGGGTGAATCAGTTGTGTTGACACCTAAATGTTTTTTCTGTATAAATGTTTTTCATTTACAGTTAAATACATTTAACATTATATAAGTTTCTGTTTTCTGTTCATAACAATCTGGGCTTTTATTAACAAACGGTGAGCATGATGTAATGTAACATTAAACTGTCAAAGTCACTTCTGTCTCATTTCTCAGCTGTGAAATGTCAAACCGAACAACTGCTCATAAAAACCGATGCAAATACACAGCGGCATGGGCGTAGGTATGAGTGTGGTGTCATGATTTGTAAATAAAAGGAAGGGGTGGGCAAAATAACTGGAGGGAGGGGAGACAGAGGGCGGGAGGGAGAGAAATTGTTGATGAGCTCGGAGCCAAAGAGAAATCAGCACAATTTGCTTAATAAAATTAGGGCCAGTTGAACTACACAAAGCCAGCCGGTGGTTGAGGCAGGACAGCATTCACCGCAGGACCACAGCTCATCTCTACGCAACAGCGTGCTCTGAGTGCTGCTCTCCCTGGACCTCACACCTGCTCTGAATTGTGACTAACAAATCTAGACACAAAACCATTAGTTAGTGCTCAAGTGAGGATTTATCTCACACCTGGCCATCACAAAGCAACAGGAGACAGAGTCAGGGGTGGGCTCAAAGGGTGGGCCATGCAGCATCAGACAAAGGAAGAATGGGAGCATCCCAAAATGGAGGGAAGTGAGGAAGCTCCCGTGTCTTCTTCCGCTGAAGCCCTGGACAGTCCCTCCTCTGAGACCGTGGGGTCTCAGGCACAGCAGGCCCGAGCCCCCCCGACCACAGACCCCCGCAAAGGCTGTGGGTTTTTCTGTCAGCCGTGGTGTCTGCTGCTCACACTGACCCTACTCCTGCTTTCTCTCCTTGGCAGCTGGGCGGTGGTGCACCTCACCCTTGGGACCCACGGAGGATCACCTTTTCGGATCTCAGCCAGTTATGATCAGAGAATCCCACAGGATGACACAGCCACCATCGAGCCCCACTTCACCACCAACTGCACCATGGGTAAGTGGGACTCTGATCAAATGAAGTCTTGTTGACTTGTTTGTGTGTCATTGTTGCACTGTAGAGGAAGTAGAAAAATGACCTGGAGTCAATTATTAGTCATTCATGTTAATTAGTTGGCTGAAGTTGAATAAGACAGTATTTTATCAAGAACAACATTTGCAGCATTTACGTCCAAATGGCTCCAAAAGTCTGTCTCTCTTTTTTCACGTTATAAATTAAACACTGGAAAATTTGACTACTTTGTCAAAGAAAGCAATTATAGGACTTCAGAATAGACTCTGATAAGTTGTGTTGCAGGTTATTACATATTTTCATATTTTGTATAAACTGCAAAATTGCATGTATGGTCCTTCAGTGAAAGCTACTCACATACATCTCTGTTTTCTATCAGTGTTTCTATAATGTGTGTGTAGACTAAAATGTGTCTCACATGTCTGTAGAGTGATCGAGTTCCCCAAGCAGTCCAAACATGTTAAAGTGGAAATGGCACAGCCACATTCTGTGATTTTAACTTCATTACACCATGTTGAGGAATGAAATACGTAGACTGCTCGAGACTGAAATAATATCCTTCTCTGTCAACCCCGAAAGCTGCTGAAATTAGATTAATATAACTGATTCAATTTCCTCTGAGCTAGAAGCAGAAGCACAGAAACCCTTATTTCAAGAGCACATTACTGAGAAAATATGCATAAAATCCCTGTTTCCTGCAAAATACAGATTTTTAATGAACAGAGAAGTGCAAAATGTCATCACAACCAGGTGTTTTTTGGTTGTTGTTTTTTTTAATCGGGTTTTTATCCTTTATATTTTTAGGAAAGAATTTCAAATGTATTTCATACAATATGTTTTCTCTTTTCAAGAAACTACATGCACTTTATGTGGATGAAAGTGTGTCAAAATCACTTGATTTTAGCTGTGTGTTTGTGAGGAAACGTAGTGAACTTGTTTACCAGACTGGTTAGAGTCTGCTGAACTGACATAAAAAGGAATAATCAAGTAAAGGATGACCAAGAGAAGCTGCTTATCATGAACTTAATGAAATCTTGAAGTTGGCAGGAGCACTCGGATAATATATCTACATGAACATATGATGCTTGTGCGGTGTCCTTACAAATCCCCCAAATGCAAATGTATTGAGGTAAAGCTTGTATCTGCAGTTTCACATCCAGTTTAGTGTCATTTAATGTTTCAACATAACATAAATTTAGTTTACAGTTCATTTGTGAGTGGTCAGTGGATCAAAAAGTAAAGTAAACCTGATTTAGGCCAAAACCAGCATTTGAACCGGACACACATGAGATTTCTAAAACCTTGTCAACACTGAGAAAAGGTAACATGGTCTTACTGATTAAATTCATTTTCATAGAAAAAATGGCTGTGGCTTGCCTTTTTGTCCTCAAGCAATAGAATAAATCACACTACTGGATACAATGGATACATGAGATATTATTATGTTACTGTATTCATCTCGAGTTGTCTGGTTTCTTAGATGTTAATTTCAGACAGAAAAAAAAACAACTATTCAAATGCTCCGATAATGTGAATAACATCATAAAAAAACAGGGGAAAAAACTGTTCATGTTACAATAAGGTGACATTTAACTACTTATTAGCTCAGGTTTCTTCATATTATATGTCAAGCATTTTTAAGAGCGGAAATCATTACCCGTGGCCTCTTTTTTTTTTTTTTTTTTTAGTACAGGGTGATTCAGACAGTCCTGTAAACCTAATCTCGGCTCCTTTTACTGAAACGCAGTGTTTTAAAGCTCTGCGCCACTGAAGTTGTAGCTTTTATGCTCAGTCAATATTTAGCTCCAAATGAAAAACGAATATTGCTCAACAATAAAGATTTGTCTGGCTCTAATGCTTCAAAATTGGTTCAAATGGGATGTTTGATCCAAAGGTCAGTTAGAGTAGTTCAGTATAAAGAACAATTCATTACCAAAGCTGAGTTTTTCACAGCTGACTGACACTGCAGCCTGATAACAAATCAGCAACACCTGACTCCCTCATTACATTATCTAGATTTACTTGTCAAATATGTAAATGAATGGATGTAATGGAGAAAAAGAGATAATGAGAAAGAGGGATAAAAACAGAAACAGAGCCTGTGTTGAAGACAAAGGGAATCAAAGGGGTAACACAAATCCTCACACAAACAAGGCGATATTAGTCAGACTAACATGTCATGTAGCTTTTGCATAGCTGTCACTTTCTGAAACAGTCAGAACAAAGCAGATGTGGTGATTCTCATGCAAATACATCGTCTGTTAAAGAGCGTCTTGTTGTTCTCACTTTGAGTTCACTGTGTTCCTCTTGCCAAGCAGCACATAAGCCATGGCTAGTACAAAAAATAAATAAATAAATACAGACATGCCGTATCCTCCTCAGGCACCACCTGGTTCTCCTGTACAACACCTACTACACACCTCCCACTCCTAGACTAAGCCCTAATCTGTCTCGGCACGCTCGCCGTGCGGCCTCGTCACATTTCGTGGTGTTCTTAACCTCCCTCACTCTCCCCTGCAGCACCTGTCACTAGGCTAGGCTCAAATTACTTTCCTGGTACCGAGCATGAAGCCAAAGCAGCTGATTAAGGCTCTCACACTCCATCCCTGGCAAAGACAGCTATTTGCTTTAATTGTTCCAGGCTCCTGCACTCAAAATTAGCTAATTACTGCTAATAATGACCTGTATTGTCAGGATATTGGGCTGTGTAAAACAAGGCTGATCCCAACTTGGCTCCATTAATTGTATTTAATGTGGTCCCAGTGGTTTGAAGTTTCATTTGAGCAGTCAGAAGGCTGTGGACATAAAATTTTCTGTATTTCTCACTGAAATGGTTATTTTTTCTGCTGACTTTGAGGGAATTTCTCAAAGTTAGAGTGATTGGGGTGGGGGTTAATGCTTGATTTAATTTCCTGCTGTGTTATTCATTGTTGTCATTTGATCATGTTTGCTTTGAGATACGCGGCATTATCTCCCAGAAGTCATAATTGTTTCGCGTATTATCAGCTTATTTAAATTCTTCGAAATCCATCATATATATTATCACCTGTCCTTGTGATCCTTGTGACCTGAATTGGAAATTTGACAATGTCTATTTCCTCCCTCTTAGATGTTTTCTTGAGCAGAAGGGCGGCGATTACTCAAGCTACTGAAGTGAAAGGAGATATAGTCAATACAGGATAAATAAATGGAGCAGTGTCTGACTTCTTTCTCCATACCCTTCCATTTTAATTAACTCATCAGTCACTGGACGAACAAGCAATCCAATTTGTTGCCCCTAAAGTGACTTGCGTGGTTATGTGCCTATCTCTGGAGCTCATCCTCTTGACAGGAAGCTAGAATCCCACCTTGTGCTCGTATTTGTCTGACGGTCACGGCGTTGCTGTACAGAGAGCGTAATTATTCAAGCGCACAAACCCTGTCAGTGACACTCTTAACCTCCTACAGTTTCTCATCCTGGAAGTAAACAGATACAACTGTGATGACTGACAAGCTCATTACCAGATTGTGTCAATGGTAGGTTTAACTTTTGCTTTGCTTCTGTCTTGGTGAGGCGGAGGGTCACATTTGCTTTAACACTTATAACAATGTTTGTTCACTGAGGAGCATTTTTTGCAATTGTGCTCATGCATTTTCCAGAAAACTGTCACAATTCATTTTCCCAATTGGAGATGTCGCAGAGACAAGGCAGCGGTGAAGCCCGTGGGAATTTGAACCGGTGACCTTCCCTTGCGTGGCCCATTTCCCTAACCATTACACCATGCTGCTGCAGGCCCTTAATGGAGCGTTACGGCGAGTCTATACTTTGCGATTAGGTACACAGCAGCATGAGGGTGTCCCTAGGCCCATCAATCACACACGGCCCTGTGGAGGCAATGAGGGAAATGGGTTTGGAGAAAGCTGGTGGAGTGGACAGAGTGTTAGACATGTGGATGGATGGATGGAAGTGTTTTGCAGAAGAAGGGGGTAAAAAAAAAAAAAGCTATCCAGTATCATGGTATGGAGCTGTGGCTTGACTTTAAATATGCAGAACATCTCCAACATAAGCCTTTAATTGAGTTTTGAGTTTCACTTTGGCAGCATGAATAAAATACAGTCACCCCTGGAGTTCTTGTTATTGGGTAACAAGCACTGAATGATAATAAAT
>JAQQZY010033695.1:0-11167 GCA_030068375.1 Ostorhinchus rueppellii | reverse complement strand
TGTATATGTATGTATATATATAATGTATATGTATGTGTGTATATATATATGTATGTATGTGTATAAACAGTCGTATGTTGCAGTATGTTGGATTATGTGCAATATGTTATTGAAAAGCAGATTATTCTTCAATATACAAGATTTATGCATGTTCAAGGCCCTAAATCAAGTCCATTTTGTGCTAGGATCAATGGTTAATGTTGTCTTTTTCCATTTCTATACAAATGAGGAAAGCTGGGAACTGTTCTGAACTTCATTCCCATTTAACTGTTGGGTGATCGACCTGTGCTACCAGGGTTTCCTCCAGGTCCTCTGGTTTCCCTCACAAAGGCATGTAAATGAATTCTTTTATCAGTGCCCTTGATTAACATATTGTCAAAAATCTGAAGCTGATCCATGTGCATCTTCACTAGCAGCTTACTTTTCTTTGTGTATGTATGACACAAAACAGATTTCTAGGATTGTCTTTTCTGCAAAATTTGTAGGACTGCCCTTTCCTATGCAAAATATTGCAAAAATCAGGTGTATTTTAATACAGCATGACGTTGAAAAAATGATGTATTTATTACATCTAGACTAGTTTATTGTAATTTGGTCTTCTCAGGCTGTCTTTGAAGACCCTTCAGGTAATTCAGAATTCTGCTGTCTGTGTACTGACTACAACACAGACAGCTAGAATTAATGAAATTCTTGTGGTTCAAACACATTCTATTGGTTATATTGGAGACCATATTTCTCCTGTGTTGGCTTCCCTGCTTTGGCTCCCTATAAAAACTAGAATAGACCTTAAAAAATACTCCTCCCCTCCTAAGCCCACCGTGGCCAGGCACTAGATATCTGAAAGAACTCTTATGCCATGTTTCCACTACGTGGCAAATGCTCAACTCGACTCTGTCTTTTTGTGTTTCTATTATGTAAAAGAACCTGGATTCTGGCACCCGGTGCTAGTTTTTTGGTATGTTTGACCGAGGTTCCAAAACGAATGAAGATATACTAAAACATGACATGTAAACACTGCAGACCACTGATTGGTTAGAGAGTTGTCTGTGTCATCACTATGCGACACACCATTTAAAAAAACAAAACCAAAAACGGTTTACAGTAAATATCCCAGAAGGCTAATCCACATGATGGCAGCCCGCAAAACTATACCACGGTCAGTTGAAGAGGTTCAGACATTTCTGTCCTTGGTGGCTGACAAAAAAATTCAGCATGAGCTTGATGGGGCAACACACAACTAGTGAGTTTATCAGCAACTGTCTGAGTGATGTATCTAGTACCCGAGTCAAGTCGAATCAAGCTGGTTCCACGTCGTGGAAACACAGCATTAGGTTTTGACGATCCATCTCGAGTGCTACGCTGTCAACATGGAGGCTTACTGGTGGTTCCTAGAATCTTCAAAAGAAGGACAACCTTCAGCAATCAAACTCTACTATTCGGAAACACCTCCCTGTCTCCCCTGTCCCTGTCTGGGAGGCAAACACCCTTTCAACATTTAACATTTAGCTTAAGACTTTCCTTTTTGATAAAGGTTATACTTATGGTGGCTCAGGCTGCTGTTAGTTATGCTGCTATAGGTTTCGACTGCTGGGAGACTCATGATACACTAAGCTCTTCTCTGCTCCTCTTGTCTGACCTCCTCTCTCCTCCTCTTCTCCTATATTCACACCCCAGCAAATGCATGTTACTGGCTTGACTTCTTCCCCACAGTCTCATTGCTTTATCGCCTCAAAGGCTTTCCCTTGATCACCTCTAGACCTGCTGCTGCAGTCCTGCCTTGCTCCTACCTTCGATGTTATCACTCATTCACCCATATAGTTGTGGTAGTGTTTATTATATAGCTACATAGATGTTAGGCATTTCTATTATTTGTACTAACAGCTGCAGTAGTAGTATATCTACTGCTAGTATTTGGAGTAGTAGATAGGTTAGTAGATATGAAAAGCTACTGACATTTGTTCTAGCTATTGGTAGTTATACAAGTATATCTGTTGTAGTTTGTTTTTTGTTTTTTTTTGTTTTTTTACAGCTGTAGTGCAGTTTACTGTGCATCCATATGTCTCCTCCTACCCTAACCCCAGCCCCCACCCCTACAACTCTCTGCCCCAACCGGTCAAGCAAACGACCGAGAGTCAGGGTCTGCTCAACATTTCTGCCTGTTAAAAGGAAGTTTTTCCTTGGCACTGTCACCAAGTGTTTGCTCTAGGAGGATTCTGTTGGGTGTCTGTGAATTGGCTTAAGAGACTGGTTTAGACCAACTCAACGTGTAAAATGTCATGAAATAACTTTTATGATGTGTTGCTATATAAATATAATTGGGTTGGTTGGTTGATTTAGAATGTACATCCATGATAGCATCCTGTATACTGATTTCTATGCAAGGGAAAGGTTAAAAATAGAATTGTAGCCATGTCTAGAGAGTACCCTGGCTTTGCCCAGTGGTAACTGGGATAGGCTCCGGCATCCACATAACTATCTCGAGGACTAAGCACTTCAGAAAAGAGACAGATGGATGGGAAAATTCTTAATCTCACTCCCAGGTCCTTAAGTATCTCTGCTGAATATTCTTCAGCCTATGCAGTGACAGTATTCAATAAACATAAAAAAAAAACAAAACAGTGCTATTCACAAAAAAGACTCCAAGTACTCCAATACAAGTACATATGAATCAAAAAAGGCAACACATCCAATTAACAAGATGTTCAAATCAGATGCACAGTGATTGACAAAAGGTAACACTGTAGAAATGTTGCACTAAGTTATTTCGTCCACTCATCAAATGTATAAAAGTAAAAATAACTTGCTGAAATAAATACAATGAAACTAAAATGTTAACTTTGGTGGACTGTTTGGTGTGAAAGTTCCCTTAGTTGCATGTGAGCATAATTTCTGAGAGACAGGGCACTTACCCCAGCTTGGGAGGTTTATGGAGAATGCACAGAGCTGACGTAGACAAGTCCAAAGAATGCTCCTGAATAGTATCAGTATGTCCGATTGGAAAATACTCCATTCAGAAATGGGCTTGACTCAGATTACTCAAATTTGATGTGCTGTTTATGTAACCTGTACATAATTTGTTATATTGTATATTCTGATACATTAGATAAATGTAAATGTGCTTGTAACTATAGTAACAATTTTGCGAAAAGTGGAAAACGGTTATGTTCAAGTTGTGAAAATTGTATCATTAGTTACAATTAGTTTTTCCATGACATCAACATCATCAGAATCATACAGAAGCAATCTGTAGATGTGATTTGGCCATAGATGCATAATACTGAGCAGATAAATACTGTATGCTTTGTGGGTCATTAAGCCCAATTGTTGTGCTCACTCGGAAGTAGTAAAGTCACCTCCCTTTTTTTCTCCTGCTTTTATCATAATGTATGTACAGCATTATCTCATGCATTTGGCACTAAAATACATATAAAAGGAATATCACTCCCTGAGGATTGCACTTTGTTATGTGTACTTTGATGCTGCTGACTGTACAGTGTCCAGCGGGATCAATGTTATATTTATAATCCCAGAAAAGAACATCCCTTTGGTACAACTGCTTTACAAAAAGGTGATTAAATGCTCTGAAACAGGGCTGCACTGCGGTTTGTGTTGGCTTCCAGTTCTGGAAGCAGCTTACGATTACAACATTCTCAACAAGTGGAGCATCACTTGGCAGCGAAGCAGCCATTTCTGGCACAAACACAGAGAAGCTATAGCAGCAGACAGACATTCATTAAAGACATATCTCATGGGCAAACATATACTTCTAAATTATTAAAAATCCAGATTGAATCTTTTTTTTTTTTTCATTTCAGGTCTTTTTTTTTTTTTTTTACAATCTGCCTTTGAAAGTGTGATCATTTTGGCATGTATTTTTCTAATAGCTTGTTGAAGGTGATTTCTTCATGAAAAATATCCTGAAAGAATTTGTTTTTATATTCATGTAAGACACCCTGAGTTGAACAGTGAAAAAAAAAAATAACTACTATAAAACAAGCGTTTCATTAGCCTAAAAGCACACTTGCCTAAATCATGTTTTTTGGGTCAAAGCCAAATTAATCAGCAGTGTTAGGAGAGTAAAGTTATGCAGATACCACACAAATATGAGAGGCAAAAATGCTATGAGGCTAACAAGTTATTCGATAAATATTTAAATAAATATTTACATAATTTACAGATTGAATTAAATTTATTAGTTTGTCTCTATATGTCAGCCCTGCGATTAACTGCCGACTTGTCCAGGGTGTACCGTGCCTTCGCCCTTAAGTAGCTGGGATAGGCTCCAAGCGACCCCCGTGACCCTAGTGAGGGTAAAACGGGTACAGAAGATGAATGAATGAAATCTATTCCGTTTTTGTACAAAAAAATATGGTATAAATATGGAAAAGTTGTTGCATGACACGGCCCCCCCCCCCCCCCAAAAAAAAAAAAACCCAAAACACTTATGTATGCTTTAAATTTTTAACAGAAATTATACTGCAATTATACTTAAGACATACAATTTTTGTTACACTTTTGCATTGACTGACACATTTGCCAAGCCATCATTTATGTCAGTCAATAATTATGCTATGTCACTATAGATCTCTCAACATTTTTAATCCAGAATTTCATTACATTTTTGTCAAGATTTTGTATTAATTATAGGAGAGCTTACTGTGTAAAGTCTTTTCCAGCACATCCTATAGATTCTCAACTGGGTTTAGGTCTGGACTCAGTGGTGGACAATCCATGTTCCCACACCACTCTTTCACAATCTGATCCTGATGAATCCTGGTATAGTCATGTTGGAATATGTCTGTGTCATCAGAGAAGACAAAAAAAACACTGATGATGACCTGGTCATTTAGTATATCCAGGTTTAGCTGACCTCATTTTATGGACACACAATGTTACTGAATGTACATCTGACCGACCAATGCAACCCCAGATCATAACACTGCCCCCATAGGCTTGTACTGTAGTCACAAGGCATGGGGTGTAATTGGTTCATCTGCTTCCCTTCTCACACTGGTGCACCCATCACTCTGGAACAGGGTCAATCTGGACTCATGATCTTTTTCCATTGAAACATAGCCAAATCTTTATGCTCTTTATCAAACTGATAATTGTTAAAGAAATATTAAGTTACTCACTGCGTCATAGGGTTAAAGAGCCTGTTACAGCTGAAACATCCATCACTGTAGGAATTATCTAATAGAAGTATCTGAGGAGCCAAATTGGACATACTTTATTAGTTCAGCTGGTTCCATCAGCTAGCGTTGGGTGCTGTTGCTGCTATAGAGGAAGAAAAACTGAGTGTAGAGGCTCTCATCAAGTGTGTAGGCAACAATTTTTAGGCAAAGTGTCAGCTTGGAAAAAAAAAAAAAGTCTATCAAGTAACAGCCATCTCTCATCACAGAACAAATCTGATATAAATCTTGCATATTGATCCTATCAGTCTTGTTTGGATCAATAAAAAACTTCTGATTCTGCTTCTTTAATAATTCATGCATGAAAGGGTGAACCAGAAACCATTTTCTCTGTGAGGCTGATCGGTTTGATCGGATGCAGTTCAGGAGAAAAGCTTTTCAGTAGCAGTACTGTCAGAGGCAGAGATGGAGCTGACAGCCATTGAATACAACAGTGTCAGAGACATGACATTCTTCTTTACTCTTCTTGCCCTCTTGACAATGCACCTGAACTCCTCTTTGTATGGTGTAAAGATAAACTGACTTTTGTTGATTTTCTTTCAAACACTTTGTCTGTTCATTCACAAAGAGCTGAAACTGTTGGAGGGGAAAATAAAAAAGCTTACTACTGATATTAAGCTACGGATGAACTAACAATAAATCATCATCATTCCCTATTAGATATGTGCATAGATAGATAGATGTACTTTATTTATTCCAAACTTGGAATTAATATTGTATAATGCCATGCTTCTCAAAGATTTTTGCATGGTCCTTTGGAAACATGTGCCTGGGCTCACGTCCACTGGCACTTGCTCATGGAATACAGGCTTTGACAGGAAATGGAGCACTGCCATTACAGCACTGAGCCCACTACTAGTACAGTTCAGTGGTTCTCAACCTTAACAGCTCACAGTCCCCAGACTGAACTAATTTCTTTACATAGAAGGCTGTGCTAAAGGCATTAATTTGTCGAACCAGGAAATATGCCAGCAAATTATTTATATATCTATTTAGCTTCAGGCAATGTATGATCTAATCACTAAAGATGCTTACAACAACAGCATCATAAACCCGAGTAAAAGGTTTGTGAGTTCATTGTTTTCAGTCAGGATTAACACGCAATATAATAAAACTTATGGATTTTTGGAATGACTGGAAAAGGAATTTATAAAAAAAAACAACAAACGAACAAAAACAGGTATTGGCATACCTATTTGTGTACTTACATGAAATTTGTGTTGGAGTTCATGTTGTACTGAGAGTTGGGGTTATACTGGTCATTTGTGGACATTATCTGACTTAATTTCTCAGCAAAGGGCATCCCATGTTTCACAGTATTTTTACTCTTAACTGAGCAGAGGAGAGACACTAAAGAGAGGTAAGTAAAATTGACCCAAACTTTCTATATAGAAATCAGATTATTGTTGTTATTATCATGGACCCACAGTTCCTATAAAAAGTATTCACCCCGTCTATTATTGCTTTTATAAACTGAATCATGGTCAATATCATGTGGCTTGTTTTTTCCTAAAGAGTTTACAAAATAAAGCGCTTAAATGTTAAAGTGAAATCCAGTTTCCACAAAGTAATCTCAAATAATAAACTATATAATATACTGTAAAAATAACTGACTGATAATTGCATAAATACTCCCATCAATTCAATATTTAGAAGATGCACCTCTGGCCACAATCACAGCTCTGAGTCTGTGTGGATAAAGTTCTATCCAAGTTACATCTGATCACTGTTGTTTTACTCCATTATTATGCTTTTCAAGTTCTGTCAGGGTCCACCTGCATTGGGCATAAATAACCTTTTTCCAAGTCCAGCCACAAATTATCTGTTGGATTGAGGCCTGGGCTTTGACTCAGCCACTCCAGAACATTCACCTTGTTGTCAGTGTATGCGGTCATTGTCTTGCTGGGAAATACACCTTCATCCAATTCTAAGCTTTCATGTAGACTGACACAGACTGTCCTCTAATTAGGCAACTGACTTAATTCAAAAGAGGTCAAGCTAACTCATACTAATAGTCTCACAAGGAATGAAAAGCAGATTACCTGAGGACTGAGACTGTGTCTCAAGTGATAGACATATAAAGAAACTGTCTCTTCATGGCCCAGTAAATTACTTCTGTACTACTACTGTACTTCTGTACTTGTACTGTATTCCTGGCTACAGTTGCACCATGAAGACAAAATAACACTTGAAGCAGATCTGAGAAAAGGTTATTGAAAAGTACAAGCCAGGGGAAAGACAAAAATGTCAGTCACTGAACAACCCCTGGACTTCAGTTAAGTCCTTAATAAATGGAAAGAGTATGGTGTTTGTGTAAATCTGCTGAGAACAGGATGACCTCACTAAGAGGCGATAAAGGAGACTAATGAAGAACACAGAGATCCCTATAAGTACTCAAAAGGAGTTAAACAGTCATTCCATCAGCTGAGATGGAATAACTGTGCAGACAACAGTGGTTGGATTCTTCACCAGTCAAAGCTTTATGGAAGAGTGGCCAAGAGGAAACTACTGTTGAAGGAATCTACACTAGAGTTCACCCAAAGGCTTGTGGGAGACTCCAAGGTCAACTGGACGAAGGTTCATTAATCTGATGTGACCAGGAAATTGCAGAAATGTTAAGGTTCTCCTTTTAACACTCTATCTATGGAGATAAATGTACCCTAACTATAAAAAGAGATGATGCATTCATATGTGTATCACTGTTGATATCTGGTTGGTGGTTCTTGTTTTGTTTTACTTTGTCTACATGTTCGACATAAAATACGAAATGAAATGTGAAAAGTAAAACCAGCCACTTTTGTAGTAACTGACCTTTAATATTATTGGCTTTGTGCTTTTGTCAAATGCTTGAAAACCATCACATTTCAAAACTTATGAGACTCACAAAGTGGACTCTGGAAGTGCGATCTGTTGTCTCAATATTTTCAAGATGTAAAAATATACTTGCTTAAACCCAGAGTCAGGGATTTTTATGTATTCATTCAAATTTTGTTGATCTGGCAGACAGAACCCCACCGCATCAATTTCCTTATCCAGGCGGTGTATGACGTCCTACTGAGCCCTGCCAGTCTCCATCGGTGGGGCGTGGCTGAATCTTCATCCTGTGCTCTGTGCTCTGGGAGAGGGTCACTCGAGCACATCCTTAGCAGCTGCCCGAAAGCACTGGGGGAGGGTCGCTTGCCGAAGCCCTCTCCAAAGCTGTAGCCCACTACAACACCAGGAAGGAACCCCAAGGCGGAAGGAGAATCAACTTCGTCAGAGCTGGGGAGCATCCGCAGCCACGACCCAGGACAGCAGCCGGCCTCCTTACATCAGCAGCAGACTGGGACCTGAGGGTAGACCTGGGCAGGCTACTCAAGTTCCCAGAATGCATCACCACAACAGCTCTGAGGCCAGACATCGTGCTGTCATCAGGCTCTTTGAGGCAGGTTCTCCTGATAGAGCTAACAGTTCCCTGGGAAGACCGCATTGAGAAGGTGAATGAGCGGAAGCGGGCAAGGTACCAGGAGCTGGAAAGCACGCTGCGAACCAATAGAGGTGGGGTGCCGTGGGTTTGCTGGCCGCTCACTGTGCAAAGTCTTATCTCTGCTTGGCATTACGGGGGCGGCGAAGAGGAGAACCATCAAGAAAATCATGGAGGCAGCAGAGAGAGCCTCCAGATGGCTCTGGATCAGGAGGAACGATAAGTGGGACAATGCTTCTGGGACACAAGCCAGGGCCTGATCACCCCTGGCTGGGTCGCCTGAGGGAGGACGTATGATGTTGAAAGACCCGAAACGTCCAATGATCTCAGGAACATCACTGAAGATGTGTCCCAGAGCATCCTAGGATGTATCTTACTAACATGTTGAGTGCTAGAAATTTTCCATGACAGATGAGATACCAAACACTGCACATCATCACAAACACACTTTCCCACAATGAAGCATAGTGGTGGTGGCATCATACTATGGGGACACTTCTCAGCAGCAGGACCTGGTAGGTTTGTAAAATATGGATAAACTACCGCGTTGACCCGTACTTCCCCATGGGTTATATTAATACTGATATCTAGGAACTGAAGTTAGTAAATGTGTCGTTCCTGCTTTTAACTTCATTTCACGTCCTGTAGCGTGTTACTGCACTTTGTCAAGTGTCATGGCCAATGTGATAGTAAGGCTATTGTATTCCAAAATGATTAATATCTTCCAAAATGTTAGCCCTATCAACTTGCCGAGATATGTATTGTGGACATGGGACTATTCCTCAACTGTAGGTACCAAATTGGCCAGTTAAAAATGTCTTAGTGTCTCAGAACTATGCAGACACACACACACACACACACACACACACACTGAGACCATAAAGTATTATGATTTGCTTGTGGACAATCTGATTCAGATTCAACCAGTTCCTTCAAAAATCCAGTGAGAACTAGACAGAAATGGTTTGATGACAAGGTGTTGACGTCAAAGCTCAGACTTCAATAGAGAATTTTGGTTGGATTTGAGAAAGAATGTTCCTGCTGATTCCAAACAGAAAGTTTGAACAAATGCAAAGAAGAATGGAGTAAAATTGCAGAGCCAAGATGCTACTCGGCCTGACTGAGACTTATCCACACAGACTTAGTTCTTTGGGGCCAGAAGTTCGTTCATTCATTCATTCATTCATTCATTCATTCATTCATTCATTTTCTATACCCGCTTTATCCTCACTAGGGTCATATGGAGCCTATCCCAGCTACTTAAGGGCAAAGACGGGGTACACCCTGGACAAATCGCCAGTTCATCGCTGGGCTGACATATAGACGAACAATCATGCTCACATTCACACCAATGGGCAATTTAGATTAGCCGATTAACCTATCAGTGCATGTCTTTGGATTGTGGGAGGAAACCGGAGTACCTGGAGAAAACCCACGCAGACACAGGGAGAACATGCAAATTCCACACAGAAAGGTCCTTAAAGGTGCTGGAATCGAACCCAGGACCTTCTTGCTATGAGGCACGAGTGCTATGAGGCACCCCCGCGTTGCCAGAAATGTGTCCACTAAATACTGAAAGGAAGGGTGGTTTACTTGATCTTAATATGTATGCAATCCTGTTTTATTTTTTTTTACTTTATGTCCTTTAATTAATCAACCTTATTACCTCCGCCAAGGAGGTTATGTTTTTGCCAGGGTGTGTTTGTTAGCAACATAACTCAAAAAGTTATGGATGGATTTTGATGAAATTTTCAGGATATGTCTCCTCTGGGTCAAGGAAGAGATGGTTAAATTTTGGAGGTGATCTAGATCACCATCTGGATCCAGAAATTTTTTTAAAAAAAATTCTTTATCATTGTGAGATAGGGCATGACAGCACAGATTTGCATGTGAGGTCATTCAGTGCCATCTAGTGGACAAACGTACAAACACTGCCTTAAAAAAAAGTACAAACATTACCTTGGCAGAGGTCTGCGCTCTAGTTGCTTTTCTAGTTTTGTTAGAAATTGGTTGTTGTTTCAACATTAATGGTTGTTTCTAGAGTGGATCCTTTTTCATGTGGATGATCAGATATGTGACTCTTTTCTGCTGTCACCATTATACACAGTGTTAGTCGCTGGGAGGTTTGTTTTGTAATTGTATAGAATGTCTTGCACAGTGCAGCCTTAATAATTGATTAGAGAGATAACAAAGACAGCAATTATGGCTCAAGTTTTAACCATCGTTTCTTCCTTCATCTGGTTTGATCTCTGTAACAATGAACACTTACACATTAATAAGTACAACTTGTCAGTGTAACGACCGGGCTCAGGAAGTGGACTCAAGTGCAGAGTAACACACGGAGAGAAAGCTTTAGGAACTATGTACAGTTTATTATAAAATACACAATCACTGATGGAAAAATGATTGGTAATGTGGGTTGAAACAAATCCGATGTCAATAAACGTGTCCGAGGTCAGATGTCCGGGTAAGCAAAGGGTCAGCAACGGTATCCAAAGGTTTAAGCAGACTC
>JAQQZY010033649.1:0-11169 GCA_030068375.1 Ostorhinchus rueppellii | reverse complement strand
TATATAATTTCTTTTTTACTCAATAAGGCACTCAGAATGTATATCAATCAGAGTTTTAGGATATTGAACAGGAACTGTGAACTGGAACACACTGAACAACAACAAGTATTTGAATTTTGAACTCCAAAAAGCAGTTATACAGTCAAAACTCAGTAAAAACACTATTTAAAAAAAAGAGAGAGGAAAATATCAACAACACTGCAAACGATGGTGAGAACAAAAAGCAACATGGAAAAATGTTTAAAAAAAAAAAAAGAAGAAGCCCAGTCTATTTTTACAGTGAGTGTACTGCTCTGTGTTTTGCCCTCATTACACAGGTGACGGGGGTACACTGAGCATGCTCAGATGTCTTTTGAAATGCACAAGGTGTATTCTATCGGCACGTTTTGAATATTTCCTTATTGAGCAAATGATTGAATTTTTATGAATATTTAAAATAAATCATACATTTAGAACGTTCACCACAGTCATGACGGGTTAAAGGGTTAAAAATCTCACACTGTCAACATTTACACTTTCCTTTCAGGTGAGTTACTACTTTCCTCTGAAGACGCTGTGGCGCTCTTTCTTCGCTGCCCTGGTGGCGGCCTTTGTCCTGCGCTCCATTAACCCCTTTGGAAACAGTCGTCTAGTGCTGTTCTATGTGGAGTACCACACACCCTGGTACCTGTTTGAGCTCATCCCATTCATCCTCCTGGGGGTGTTCGGTGGCCTCTGGGGCGCCTTCTTCATCCGAGCAAACATTGCATGGTGTAGACGGCGCAAGTCGACACGCTTCGGCAAGTACTGTGATTGATGACTGAAAATGTCATAGTGGTGTGTCACAGTCTGCCAGTGTGAAGCTGAATCCATGGTTAGAAGTGTGTGAGAGATCAGTCAGCTGTTTGCACTCGGACAGAAAAGTTAAATATCAGCAGAGCTCTGGAGATGATGATGAAAGGCTGAGAACAGCAGCTGCACTGTTTCAACCATTAGCATCTTGTGTACACATTACAGAGTAAACTTGAATGACTAAGCACATTAAAATGTTCTAAGAAGCAGCCATTTGAAACCAGGGGAAATGAATGTGGCATGAAACTCAAACCAATGTGGAAGTATCTTAACATGTAATATCACTGATACTGGCTCCAAGAAATCCTGGTTCTATTGACTCTGATCAAAATAAAAAGGAATCAGTGAGATTTTTTTTTTCAGGAATCCTGTTTGGGCAGCTCTAATGCAGCTGTGATCAAAAAATTAGTCAAACAAGACTGTATGGATTCACATTTCAGTATGTTAGCTGTAATGTTAGTGACTTTCACAACTTTCAGCGCCACCCTCTTGTCCAAATATGGGTAGGCTTTTTCCAAAAAGCAGGACAATAATAATAGCGTTAGCATTAGTTCAGCAACACATTTTATAGTTCATCATCTCTGCTGGTAATTAGGCTAAACTTATGCTAACAAGTATGTTTATATGTCAGGTCCTAAACACAACACCTGTCCTTTGCCTTTCCCCATCTACACTGTCCTGTCCAAATATGGTCACGTCTGCCTCCAAAAGACCAGGATGTCACCAAAAACATGGCAGGAAATCATTCCTGCCTGTGATTGTCAGACTGTTTAACTCCACCTTATAATCATAGAATTAGATTTTTGCATGATTATTATGTATATTTATCATATTGATATTAAACTATCTAGTATATATTGTACAAATTGCTGTTCTAATTTTGTCTTGAGTGTTTTTAATAAGTTTGGTATATATTTATATACAGTATATTCAGAGCTATATATGTTTGTATATTTAGCTCTCTCTCTCTCTCTCTCTCTCTCTCTATCTATCTATCTATCTATCTATCTATCGATCGATCTATTCTCCCTCTGTTGTATTGATGATTTCCTTCCTGGTACTTTTTATTCTGTTTGAATGGAGCGACTGTAACAGTCAATAATTTCCTCCTGGGATTAATAGAGGATTCTGTTTCTGAAAAGGACCAAAGTGCACACTAGAGGCTTCAAAATGACCCCCGTCACATGAATGATTTGGTCCACTTACTTTATACAGCATGTTAGAAGTGAGCCCAGAGCTGAGCTGTGGTGTGGATCTTGGCCTGATGTTTTTTCTCTTTCCTCAGGTAAGTTCCCAGTCTTGGAGGTCATCCTGGTCGCTGCCATCACAGCAGTGGTGGCTTTCCCAAACCCATACACTCGTCAGAACACCAGTGAGCTGATTAAAGAGCTGTTTACTGACTGTGGGCCGCTGGAGTCCTCTCAGCTCTGTCAGTACCGCAGCCAGATGAACGGCAGTAAGGCCTTCACGGACAACCCCAACCGCCCAGCAGGACCAGGGGTGTACTCGGCCATGTGGCAGCTCTGCTTGGCACTCATCTTTAAAATCATCATGACCATATTCACCTTTGGACTCAAGGTAATGCTTCTTGTGTTTCCGTCTTAATCCAAACGTTGCCCTGTAAACCTGCACTAACGGTCGAAGCTGTTGTTGCTCCTGCCCAGGTGCCGTCGGGTCTGTTCATCCCCAGCATGGCCATCGGGGCCATCGCTGGGAGAATCGTTGGCATTGCAGTGGAGCAGATGGCGTACTACCACCATGACTGGTTCCTGTTCAAGGAGTGGTGTGAGGTGGGAGCGGACTGCATCACCCCGGGGCTCTACGCCATGGTTGGGGCTGCAGCATGTCTGGGTACGTCAACACTCCAGAGGCAGGAGTAATCTGTCCAGAGTTCCTACAGGGTCTTGAAAAGTCTGAAAAGTCTTGAATTTACAAATGTGGATTCAACACCTTAAAAAGTCTTTCAAAGGTGTTACATTTGATTTGTTTGGTTTCTTCAAACTTGTTGACTATATTGTGTCTGTTTAACGTCCAAACTGCAAAGAAAGTAATGTTAGTTGACTCAGTTCCACCCATTCCAACCCAAATTTTTTTTACTGAAATTAGGAACCAATTATCACCAACTTCACAGGCTGTGGTCGAATAAATTTATTAAGCACCGTAGATATTTACATAATGGCTAAAAGCTTTTATTGTTTTAATAATATTCCTTTACAGGGCAAACTACCTTTTTTCACAGTGGACTTACAGACACTACTTTACTTATTCATTTTTGGACAAATATTCTGGCAAAAATAACGCATTTCTTTCGTCTCCTTTTTGTTTGTAGGTGGTGTGACTCGTATGACCGTGTCCCTGGTGGTCATTGTATTCGAGTTGACCGGTGGGTTAGAATACATCGTTCCCCTCATGGCTGCTGTCATGACCAGCAAATGGGTGGGTGACGCATTCGGCAGGGAAGGAATCTACGAGGCCCACATCCGGCTCAATGGATACCCCTTCCTAGATGCCAAGGAAGAGTTTACTCACACTACGTTGGCCAGGGAAGTGATGAGGCCCAGACGTAGTGACCCACCGCTGGCGGTCCTGACGCAGGATGACCTGACGGTGGAGGAGCTGCAGGCCGTCATCAACGAAACCAGTTATAATGGTTTCCCTGTGATAGTTTCCAAAGAGTCCCAGAGGCTGGTGGGCTTCGCTCTGCGCAGGGATATCACCATCGCTATAGGTAAGACCAAGAGGAACAGAGGCTGATGCAGACGTGTCTGAACATTTAACACCCCCCACCAGCATTGAGGTGTTTGTTAAATCCTTGCTCTAATTCCAAATAGTATCAATATGTTTTTCCAGGAGTTTTTCTGGTTTGATTGATTTAATTTGGACTCACTTATAAATGTTTTCATGGTACTTTTTGTAAATTCTTACTTCATTGATATGCCAGACGGCATTGATGTTAGATTAGATTACATAGAAACTCAATAAGAAAAAAAAGATTAGATTAGATAGAACTTTATTGATCATTTGGTTAGTTATCAGGAATTTGAGGTTCCAATAACAGCACGACGAATATACACACAAGAAATACCCCAAGAAAATGGCAAAACAATAACTATAAAAACCAGGCAATTGCATATTAGAAAGTACTAGTAGAAGTAAAAAAAAATGGCAAAGTAGTAATATTAATGATGACGAAAATAAAACAAAATTTCTTATTATAATATCAATTCTGTGTGTGTGTGTGTGTGTGTGTGTATATGTAGTTTAATAATCACAGGATAAAAGTTCTAATAAAAGGATAACAGTAATAATAGTCATAAGGACTAGGATTAGTAATAAGAAATAATGTCTGTGACTAAACAAGATTCTCAGAAGCTTTTGTTAGGTAAGATACCTGGCCTATCAGCATAAATTGACTACATTAGCTAATCATTAAATTGTATAATCTGCCAGGTTTCCTTCTAAGTAGGCCAGTTACCACTTAGTGTATTTCTACATTACTTTTATCAAACTTGACTGTGTTAACTTCTGTCAAGCAGCTCAAATGACTTTGTGTTATTTGATATCAGTGTTGGCAGTGTGAGGTGTGTTTTCAGTAAGTTAATCACTTCTGGCTCCAAGTGGACAAACTGTAAACTGAACAGCCGGGCTGTACGTGGTCAGAATGGCCCAAAAGTTGAAGCTTGACGTAGAAGTTAAATTGACAGAACCACACTGCAGTTCTTTGTTTGCATAGTTTTCAGGCTGTGATGATGACCAACATAATCTACAGGATAAAGTAGTCGTGAGTAGTAGTGACTGACTGGTGTCTAAAAGTCAAACAAAGGTCACTCTCAGCCAATCAAACCCTGTTGCTCGTGTCCTCTCTCAGTAGCTGAATACACGTCTCCTTGTTTGTCCTGGCAGAAAACGCGCGTCGTAAACAGGAGGGCATCGTGTTGAGCTCCAGGGTGTACTTCACCCAGCATGCGCCCACCCTCCCAGCCGATAGCCCCCGGCCCCTCAAGCTGCGCTCCATCCTTGATATGAGCCCCTTCACCGTCACCGACCACACGCCCATGGAGATCGTGGTGGACATCTTCAGAAAGCTGGGGCTGCGGCAATGCCTGGTCACTCACAACGGGTATGTAGGACCACACTAACAAAAAAAAAAAACAAACCTGACCTGGGAAGGTAACAGAGAATGACCACACGTCTCCTCCCGCTGTTGCTGATGTTGTTGTGGATGACTAATGTGTCTGAGGTGGACCAACCGTACGCACACATGTACACACTGTGGTGTTGCATGGATTCGCCCTTCAATGTGCATGGCCTGGTCTAACGCCGCTGTGCTTCCTCCTGAGCAATAACAGACCGAGCTGCAGAAACTAACTCCAACTACATAACAGGTGTCACTCACAGGTAACATGCAGGGTGATTAGCACACTGTTGTAGAGAGCCACCTGCTGGTGAAGTATTGAAACAACATGTTTCCAGTTTCATTTCAGTGAGTTAACCACATGCAGTACTTAAAATGTTGTGTTTCCATATGCATTGTAAAGAATAAGGCTGTTTTTTCATAGACCTGAACAATGAGTCAGAATCTTATTTAAGTCTCAAAATAACCCAAAACTGTCAAAGTTAATCCCCTTTTTTCAACTAAAGGATTTTTATTTTTACTTCAGTTAAGATGCAAAACAGCAATGAGTCAAATTAATTTTATATGTTGCTAAACTCCAGGACGTGCAGATAAAAAAAAAAAAAAAACAAACTTATTGAAATATATGAATAAATTATCGATTATGTCAGGAAGTGATAGAAGTGAAGAAGAAGGGGGCACCATGTGATGATGTCATTAAAGAGCGCCAGTCACAGCTGAAAATTTGTAAAGTGATGAGGAATTGGATCATTTTACACAGTGGCCATTTTCCTCTGATGTCAGGCTTACTGTGTGAAGGAAAAACATCCGGCTGTGTTCATGTCATGTTCATGCAGAATTTCAACACAGTGAAATATTTGGCCAAATTTCCATGTGAAACAACAAATTTGATAAGGATTCAACACTATTGCACAACAGCTAACATTCCTATTTGATGTTAATGTAATAGGTAGAGAAAAGGTGTTAATTAAGTGTGAAATGTATCAAAGTGCTGCTGTTTCACCTTTTGAAAGTGATTCCAAATACTCCGGTGTTGGCTGTAATCTGTAGAAAACTAGAATATACGTTGCATAATCAGAGCTTTTCATAGATCAGGTATAAAGATGCAAAGGCCTTTAAACATTACATTCAAGATGTGCATATAAAATGAACTCACACCTTTGAGATTGTAGTGGCAGCTAATCCAATTTAATTTTATTTATAGAGCAAAGTCGCCTCGTAACTTTACAGAAATTGCTGAATTGATTAAAAAAAAAAAAAAAAAAAACTACAGTGACAATGAGCAAACAGTCAAATAATCAGTTAGTCGGTGATGCAAATGGATTGATGTCCTCCGTCCTTAGACCTCCAAAACTCCAAAAAAAACAAGGTGGGAAAAAGAGAAACTATGGGGCATACCACAGTGAAGGCCTGTAGATGGACTGACAGATATCCATTAGCTAATATTAGCTGTAGTCTGACAGTAGCTAATACATTATTGCGTATCCATTCAGTTCACTTCAATCCAGTACTTTGTTTCCATTGTATAAAAAACCCAACGAGATTGAAATTCAAGCATCTTCCGGCAGACATAGCAATAGAAAATCAAATTAAAGTCCAACTCCATAGTGCAAAAAACTAGCTTCAAACATTGGACAATGGATTTGATAGTGTAAAAGTAAGTGAAAGTCCAGGTTGGGGGGTGGAGCTTGGGGGCTGGGCTTATGGAATATGGACAGAGTGGTTGCTTTACCTGGAAATGCAAAAGTCAGATTCCACAACATGAAATTTTGAAGAACAGTGAACTTCCCAGTATGACCAGGATTCGTCCATGAGGTGGTTGCGGGGGTGTTGCTACCAAGGGGTGACGGAGGGATACGGCCTGGACGTGTCACCAGTTCATCACAGACTGACGTGTACAGACCAACACCTGCTGTTGTGTGAATATCATCCTCAGTGACGGAATATGACATTTGTGTGTTCCATCCAGCTGTTTTTTATACAGGCAAATTCAATAACTAATGATGGTGCAAATGAAATGTAGCCAGCTGAAGTCATTGTAAAATAATAGTATAATATGGAAATTAAAAATGAATTGTAACCTACGCATCTCTTTTCAAATGCGGCGCTGCGGCTGTTACTCTGGACATAGAAGAACAGATTCCCCCCAAGATTGTCATCTTTTTTAATATTATTATGATATTTAAAAAAAAAAAAAAAAGACCAACTAAATGATATCTCCTCTACTCTAACCAGGTCCGTTTATAAATCTCAAAGTGCTGTTCCCAAATAAATACCACCACACAAAGAAATACTGCCTTTATTACGGGTTTGTAAGGTTTATACATTTAATTTGCCTTGTTTTTTATTTAAAGTTTCTAACTTGCATATGTTTTGGTTAGTGTGAGTTCTGGTTTAATTTTAAATGTTGAGTTAAATATTTTCAGTTGCACCCTGTTATGTATGTTTTGTGTTGCTGCTGTCTGTTCTCTCCTTTACTCTTTATCTGTTTGTTTCTGTTTTTGTTCAGTTTAATTTTGTTTTTGTTTTTGTTTTTTTGTTTTATTCTGGTCAGTTTTCCCGAGTAACAGGTGTGTGTTTCAGGATTGTGTTGGGCATCATCACAAAGAAGAATATATTAGAGCATCTGGAGGAGCTCAAGCAGCACATGGAGCCCCTGGTGACTAGCCCCGCCCCCATCAC
Organism: Ostorhinchus rueppellii; assembly: GCA_030068375.1. Taxonomy (NCBI): domain Eukaryota; kingdom Metazoa; phylum Chordata; class Actinopteri; order Kurtiformes; family Apogonidae; genus Ostorhinchus; species Ostorhinchus rueppellii. The sequence goes on along the minus strand of JAQQZY010033649.1, from coordinate 3,521 downwards.
ACATGTGACACTCCCCCTCCTTCCCACTTTGGCACCTGTCTCTCTAGGCTCCGCCTCTGTAGGAGGGTTGCATGAAACTTGGTGTGATAAACTGTTGACAGTTCCCGGCTTCAAAGCTCAGGCCTTCTTCTCCCTCTTCTTCTGTCACTTCCTGTTCTCACTGTGCCGATGGCGGTCTGGTTTGGCGTGGATTCACCTCTGAGTCGGACGTAGATAAACACTCCCTCACCTCCATCTTCATTGTTGCTTGCTCTTGCAGTTTTGGAGGTTTTTGGTTATTTTTTTAATTGAATTTGCTCATGTTTTATGAGTCCTGTAATGTTGGACTTGATGGGAACTGTCATCCACATCATTCTAAGAACCCTTTTCAGATATCGACCTTATTACACACAGGATACTGTCGTAACTTCTACCAAAACAAGTGGTTTCAGGCACAACAAACCCCACCCTCGCATGTATTATAGCTTATTTTAGCATCGAACCAGCTGATGTCATCATGTCTATGCATCTGCTGATGTCAGCATATCAACTGCCTCTATGTATTTGCCAAGTTTGAAGTAAATTGAAACAAAATTTGTTTTTATTGACATTTGAAATTTTGCCCAGTATAAGTAAACGGGAGAACAAAAGATATTAAAACTTAAAACTTTGACCTATTTTTTCCAAAATGTAACCTAACATGTATTCTGGGTCACTGTTAGTCTATAAACCCAATTTGGTTTGAATTCAACCAATAATTTTGCTTCTTCAGACATGGGAATTTTCTCTTATAATAAGTAAATGGTAGAAAAAAAGATTTTAAAAATTCATTAAAAAAAAAATAATATATATATATATATATATATAAAACTTTGACCTATATGTCCCAAAATGTAATGACATCTATTCTGGGTCACTGGCGATCTATAAACATAATTGGGTTTGAATTCAACCAATAGTTTTGCTGCTAGAGTGTAAACAGACAAACAAACCAAGCCATAATAATCAATAGTCGTTGCCTCCCCTTTGGGGGCGGGGCAATAATACCATCTCTGGAGTTCAGCCACCATGCTCAAGTAGGAAGTAAGTAGGTGAAAACAACCTGATTCATTCACTGCTACTTGGATTTTGTTGCTTCTTAGTCCCAAAAATCAAACATAAAGTACGTGTAGAGTGCAATAATCAATTTAAGGAATTAATGGTATACATAATATTGCATTAATTCTTTAAATAAAGTCAGTTTAATGAACCCCAATAAGAGTAATAAGTAATATAAGTGAATTTCATACAGTATGTTGGATAAAGAAACCATTAGTGTTCCCAGTCCATGTCTGAAAAGGGTTCATATTTTCCCACAATGCCACAGTGTAGCCTGTTGTCATTCCCTGCATTAGTTTGTAGTGTAGCTCTGTGTAGTGCTGTGTCAGCTGCTTGGTGCTAGTTTGGTTTTCTCATACTACTGTGTGTCCTGACTTATTTCTGCTCATTAGTGTTTAGACGTAGATCTGCTTGAGTTGATCGATCACAGATCAATAGTCAGTTGCTTTTCTCAGCATGTGGTCATAACCATCACACCTGTGTGTCACCAGTCTTCCGCTCACAACTGTAGCCAGACATACATTTTATTTTGACCCCCCCCTCCCTTTGACTTGTCCGACACTAACGTGTGCTTTTTCCTCTTCTTTGTTTTGTTCTTTAATTCCCTCCCACCGTTTCGGGCCTGGTGTCCACAGATTGACGACATCTGACCTTATAACAACCATCTGGCGAGTAGCTAGCCGCCTTGGGAAAGCTGCCCACAGTTTTTTTTATGATTAGAGGGTGGTATTTATTATTAAAAGGGTGGACGAGGGAAGGGTTAGCAGCTCTGTAGTGATCTGATTCATTCCCATAACCCCCTACATCTGTAGTAACCGTACGCACTATGGTGGAGTAACGTGGTGTCAGATCTAGATAGTAGTGTGTTGTGAGAACGTGATCCTAAGGAAGGAACTAATCTGATTCCTCAACCTGCCAGTGTTTCCTGTAAACCAGCCGTGTCCAGTCTGCTTTAACCCTCACATGTTCAAGTGGGTCAAACAGGACTTGGTGAGGGTGTTTTTTGGAAGTTATCATTTCATATTCCACGTGTTCCTCATAAAACGTGGTACTGACATCATGCCATTTAAATTTTTAACTTGACTTTTATAGATTTTATGAAATTGCAGTTTTTGTTTTACTACCCCCACCTTCCATAGGTGGGGCAACACTACCTGCATTCATGTACAGAATACTGGAGTTTCATCTGAACCTTCAAAAACCAAACAACTCACTCACTACATGGATGTCGACAGTGTTCTATTTCTGTTTTATACTATAGATTATACACAATATATACTTTGCCAGTTTTCAAAATATTTCAAAAAAACATTTCAAAACATTTAAAATAAAAAAAAAAAAATTCAAACATGAAATCATAAGACAAAATATAATACAAATGATTATTTTTAACATGACAAAATGACACATTGATTTTAACGTGGATCATTTTTGACCCATTAATGGAAAAGTGGAGGATCCAGTTACTAAAGGTTTTGAAGTGAGGTTTATGTTCACTATATGACCGTCGACAGTTGCTGTATAGTTTCATTATGGATTCCAAGCTTTCTGTAAAAGGACCACAGAAAACAAAATGAGATGTTGGGCTTTGACGTTCTTCCACTGTTTGATCCATATCTGCCGTCTCTTCCTTTCAAACAGTGTAAAACATCAGACTCCTCTCGCTACACTTTGAGGATATCTTCACCAGACTGTCTCTAGTAGAGGGGTGTCAAACATGTGGCTCGTGGGCCAAAACCCGCCCACCAAAAGTTCTAAACTGGCCCTTTGGAGCAAAAATTACACTGAAGATAGAGCGTGGAACGGCTGATCTCATGTAAAATAACAGCATAATAACCTTTAAATAAGGATTCCAAATGTTTGTCTTTGTTTCAGTGTAAAAAAAACCCCATTAAATTCTGAAAATATTAACTGTAACTTTAACCTTTAATGCTAAAATGTCAATAACCTAAACAAATACAACCTGAAATGTCTAAAGAAAAAGAGCGATTTCAACAATATTCTGCCTGTTACTAAATGTTTGTGCCTTTTCTAGATGTAATGAGTTGAGGCAGAATATTGTTAACTTTTCACTTAATATAATTTAGTTATTCACATCTTTTTTGTTTGGATACTTTGTAAATATTTCCATAATTGAATGCCATTTATTTTAGCACTAAAACAAAGAGAAACCTTTGAATTTGTCGTCATTATTTATAGACTATTTTTTATTATTATTTTACTGCTCCGGCCCAGATGAGATCAAAATGGGCTAAATGTGGAACCTGAAACCAAATGAGTTTGACACCCCTATATATTAATGATAATGACGATGATGATGATTAATAATAATAATAATAATAAATGACGATGATGATAATGACATTCATCATTCATTCATCTTCTATACCCGCTTTATCCTCATTAGGGTCACGGGGGTCACATGGAGCCTATCCCAGCTACTT